>JAJAGP010004830.1:0-42328 GCA_025084515.1 Ancistrus triradiatus | reverse complement strand
TCCCATATATCATATTAATGAGGGGGCAGAACTGCAGACTACCGAAGCCAGAGTCTCAAACTAATGTCAAATCCTCCTCCTTCCTATTCCTGAAGATATCTAGTGCTGGACATCCTGCAGCATTTCAATCTCACCCAGTCTCCATGACAACATAAACAAAGTAAGTAAACTAAAGATCCTGAGTCACAGAGGATGTAAGCGAAAGGAAGGAAACTAGGGCTTTCAAATGTCATGTCAAAATCCATTGATTTGTGGTATGTCTGTGGTAAGGTAGCCCTCAAAATACTCAGGAGGTCCATTTTATTCTAGACGTGATCCATGTGACGGCACAGATCTCCAACTCCAGTGAGATCATACTGTCACTTTCAAGAGTTATGTCATTAGGACAGCATCGATAGCAGATGAAAAGATTATCACAAGCTATCAATCACTGGAAATTCACAGAAGGTCTGTTCTGGCGATTCCGCTGCACCAATAAATAAGGGCACCACGAAGAATGGCAGGGGCTCATCACAGATGCTCTGTGCTTGCGTGCAAAGACCTCAGAGCTGTTGAGCTCCTGAAAAGAAAAATCTTCCTCTCTCTACTCAGAGCCTTAATACCAATCCCAGACAGACCATATCCAGCTCAGAAGTCTGAAAGTCTCCACAACAGAGCAGTTCTGAGCTCAGAACTCTTAAATTATCAACGAATATAAAAAACCTACGCTTTTTAAAAGGTTCACTCACTTTGCATGGCTGTTGGTGATTACATAGCTTGGTTTTTTCCCCCCTCAAATTTAAGTGTATTTACCCGCACAGAATAATCAAATAGCTTCAAGAAACCATTTCAGTGCGTCAGTCAGTAATCTGATTTCTTCCTTCCTGCAGAGGAACTGGTAGCAATGAGTGACCTTTATTTTATGAAGCTGTTTAATTGTTTTTCCACATAAAGTGCTAAAACACTGACAAGAAAGCCAAACAGTAGGACTAACAGGCTATCTGGCTAGCTTGCTCCACATTACCTAGATGCTCCTAGCTCTGCATAGACCTATATATTCATAAAACAGCACATACTAGCCACACGTGACATTATATAGCAGGGGTTAAGTTAGGAACCTCATTTGTTTTTGTTGTTTTTTGTTCATCAGATCATCACAGATAGCATAATGCTAATTTCGTACAATTTCTCAGGCAATACCTTAGCATTGTATATCATCTTTAGTTTATTTAAAAGTCATAGCTTTAAAACATGCCCACAAACAACAAGGATTGAACATTGATTAGAACACAACAGTTACACATGAACTAAATTTTTACGTATCAACTTTCAATTCCGTCAATAACTTGGTGGAATTACCGCCTAAGTTCTCACCACCCTACTGCCTGTGTCACCTAGCTGCCCTTAGTGTCGCCTATTTTGAAAACCAATTAACGGTAACCCAGCTAATGAATGTAAGGTTTTGCACATCCACTGGTGTAAGCTGTGCCAGTGCTGAGCTGGCTCTGAGATTATGTCATATACAGTGGTGTGAAAAAGTGTTTGTCCCCTTCCCGATTTCCTTTTTTTTTTTTTTTGCATGTTTGTCACTCTTAAGTGTTTTAGAACATCAAACCAATTTAAATTAGTCAAAGACCACACAAGTAAACACAAAATGCAGTTTTTAAATGACAATCCAAACCTACATGGCCCTGTGTGAAAAAGTGATTGTCCCCTAAACCTAATAACTGGTTGGATCACCCTTAGCAGCAACAACTGCAACCAAGCGTTTGCCATAACTTGCAATGAGTCTTTTACAGCATTATGGATGAATTTTGGGCACTCATTTTTGTAGAATTGTTGTAATTCAGCCACATTGGACGGTTTTCGAGCAGGAACGGCCAGATCCTAAAGCAGCCAATCAGCCCCAGACCATCACACTACCACCACCATATTTTACTGTTGCTATAATGATCTTTTTCTGAAATGCTGTGTTACTTTTACATCAGATGTGATGGGACACACACACCTTCCAAAGAGTTCAATTTTGTCTCGTCAGTCCACAGAATGTTTTCCCAAAAGTCTTCCAAACCATCAAGATGTGCTCTGGAAAAATTGAGATGAGCTTTAATGTTCTTTTTGCTCAGCAATGGTTTTCAACTTGGAACTCTGCCATGCAGGCCATTTTTGCCCAGTCTCTTTCTTATGGTGGAGTCATGAACACTGACCTTAACCAAGGAAAGTGAGGCCTGCAGTTCTTTGGATGTTGTTGTGGGGTCTTTTGTGACCTCTTGGATGAGTCATTGCTGCGCTCTTGGGGTAATTTTGGTCGGTCGGCCACTCCTGGGAAGGTTCACCACTGTTCCATGTCTTCACCATTTGTGGATAATGGCTCTCACTGTGGTTCGCTGGAGTCCCAAAGCTTTAGAAATGGCTTTATAACCCTTTCCAGACTAACAGATCTCAATGACTTTCTTTCTCAATTGTTCCTGAATTTCTGTGGATCTCGGCATGATGTGTAGCTTTTAAGGATCTTTTGGTGTACTTCACTTTGTCAGGCAGGTCCTATTTAAGTGATGTCCTGACTGAGAACAGGTGTGGCAATAATCAGGCCTGGGTGTGGCTAGAGACAGTGAACTCAGGTGTGATAAACCATAGTTATGTTTTAACAAGCAGGGGCAACCACTTTTTCACACAAGGCCATGTAGGTTTGGATTTTTTTCTCCCTTAATAATAAACACCCTCATTAAAAAACTGCATTTTGTGTTGTCTTTGACTAATATTTAAATTGGATTGATGTTCCAAAACACTTAAGTATGACAAACATGCAATAAAAAGTAGGAAATCAGGAAGCGGGCAAACACTTTCACACCACTGTAAGCTATTTAAGCGTGTCTATTGTTTGCCAAAATCTCAGGATATTTGTAGAGGGCTGCTCACCTCAAAAGAAAGAAAGAACCTGAAAGAGTACATGTTGGAAGAATGTAAATGAAATCATGAAAGTGTCAGAGCAGAACTAAAAGTATTAGACCACCAGTGAGGGATATATACAGCAATGTAATTCTCAGTAGCATGCGGTAAAGTGAGTTGTATGTGCCGGTCTCATTAAAACAAACTCTCGGTTAAGAGAACATCTGGAAGCTGTGACCTGAGATTTCAGTGACCTTACAGGGAAACAGGTTCCCTAAAAGACAAACACCTTTATCTGTGTTTGCACTGAATATTAAAAGTGTCTTGGTGTGACTTTCATTCTCGAGTTTGATTGCTTCCTGCTTGTTTTTCAATCTTGCATGTTGTATCTCGGATCAGGCTGAAATAGGGCAGCTCAATTCTATACGATAAGCCACCTTTGTTTGCGCTCTGTGTTTATTTATAGACCAATAGCTGAGACTGACGTTCGATATCACATACGTGCATGTCTGGAATTCATATGAGAAGCCTCTCCTATAGCGTCCTGCTCTTTGCTCGAGCTGCATCTTGAATGGGGGGGGGGGGGGGGGGTATAAGCCATCTGTTTACTTTGATACTATAATAATAATAACCACCCTAAGTGTGCATCCTCCATTCATTCCCGTCATGTGCTCCACACATGAATCTCAACGCCTTCAAAATATTCCCACTGCGCCCTTGGATGCATTTCTGATCAGAAGCCTTTTTTAAATCTTATTATCCAGGTCAAGAAGGGGGAGGGTACAACCAACCAACTGCTCCATGTTAACCAAAATATATGGGCATAGGTTATTTTTGACGGAAAGGGATCATTATGATATTATAGTAATAGACAGATGAGCAGGCCTCTGGTTGATATTTATCATTTGAAGAGAAGTGGGTTAATGAAACCCATAAATATTTGATCATAAGGATCGTTTTTTTTTTTTAAATAAGATCAGTAAGTCAGTATTTCAAGCATATATTGCACAGTAACATGATACAATATGATTATTGATAACATTAAAACGAATATATATATATATATACACACACACACACACACACATATATATCATTTATTGCAAAGTATTCAATTCTTTAGGTGCGTTTATAGACAAACAGGATGACCAAGCTGTTATGTGCCATATAACAGTACATCAGTGCGTTTCTATGACGGAACCTGTTTTCTCAAAGCAAAGAGCAAAGCGGATAAGAAGGTGTCTCAATATTTTTAACACACACAAACACACTAGTTCTGCTCCCAACAGGTTAATAGAGCTCTTTATAGCATGTAGAACATAGGGAATAGTGAATAGGGGGCATTTCGGGTGATGCAGTGGAAATTCTAGTCCAGAAACGCAATAACTTGGGATTGGCAGGGCTTTCCAGTCGGGTTGTGTATCACACGGACACATAGGTATACGTGTGTGATGAAGCATCCCCCTGTACTTAAACAGTGACCCCTTTCAAGCCCTGAGTGAAGGACTGGCCAGGGAATGCATCTAAGATTTCTGGCACAGGCTGTCCCAAAGTTAGTGACAAAAGTGTCATTTAACTGTGGGATCTGAAGAGAATTTGTTGGATTGCATAATATTTCTAACATTTAATCTTTGATTCAAAAGTAAGCAATCATTTAAACAGCTTTCAAGTAATTTAAAACAAATAATATAGCTGAGATTAGCCAAAATGTGGAGTGTATACTTTTGGAACCTCTATATAGGTTATAGGGGTTGGTATTGGAAAGGAATTCACGATACGATTATAACACGATACATTGCGATACAATGCACACTGTGATATTAAGGTACTGGACTCTGGACCAGAAGGTCCAGGGTTCAAATCCCATCTATGTCAAGCTGGCACTGTTGGGTCCTTGAGCAAGACCCTTAACCCACAACTGCTTGGATTGTAAGATTGTACCAATTGTAAGTCGCTGTGGATAAGGGCGTCTGCTAAATGCTGTAAATGTAAATGTAATTCAGCAGACAAATTGAGTCAAAACGCAGCATCTACAGGAGCAGAAATTTAAACTGTTTTTTCCTCCATCAAAAAAAAAAAGATATTTTAAGCTGAAAATCAATGTAATATATATATGTAAAATATCGCGATATATTGCTGTATGATTTTTTTAGCACAGCCCTAACAGGTTACATTATATTATCTTAATCAAATACATTAATATGTACATTTTATCAGGAACAATTTTTTACACAAGACATGCAATAATTATTTACATCTTGTAATACTCTTTCAGAAAAAATATACAGCATCATATATACACATAACCTATTCCTTTAAATCAATAAAAATGTACCTTTTATATGCAGATGGACTTCTTAAGAGCTTATCTTCTATTGTGAGGGTCTTCGTGCTGCTTGCTGATGGTTATTCCCTTGAGAAATGAGACAGATGTCAGCTGGGACACCTGCTCCGTGTCCTCAGATTTTGGCCCACCATGTCAGCCTCCTGTCTTTCCCCTAAAGCAAGCACAGACCCCAAACATGCATCATGGCTTCATATTTACCAAGCTTGTATTAATAGGTGCAATCTAATGCCATATAGATTTCACTGTAATCTAAATGAAATAAGGATGGCTATGTATTCTGATGTGACATCCTGGCTTAGTCAATCTGAGGATCTACCCCGGGGCAAATCCTTTACTGCCAGAGAGATTAAAGAAACAAGCATGGAATAAGACGTTTATACAGATTCAAAATAGTAGGTGAATAAGGATAAGAACTTTACGCAAATCCAAGGGGCTTACATCATCTGGCTAATGGTTTGTTCTCAGGTCAGTTGGTGCTGGAGGGGGGGGTCATTCTCAAAACTTCTAAACAGATGGCTTGCCATAATTTCTTATCTACTATTCCTGGCATGATTGGCAGTTTGTAATCCAATCCAGAGCTCCTTCTGTGAGGTCCAGACAGACATGCTCTTGGTGGACTGTGTTTAATTTGGTTCCTTACCTTGACACCATGATCTGAGAATATTGTCAATTTGTGCAGTGGGTGATGGTTTTCATGATACAGTACTGCCAAGTATACCATCACAATGCCCAATATCAATCTATACAATCAATAAAATCAACAATAGTAATTGTTAACACCTCTTGTTATTGTGTAATATCCATCACAGCCGGTGGTATTCAGAGTTTAATTACACATGCGTAGCTGGGATTTATTACTGCTATTAAACACATAATATAAATTTAATTAACTGTATATATCACCTTTCATGCAAGAAGCAGTTCACATGCTTTATAACAAAAGATGAGTATATCATGGGGGTAGCCATGGTCGGTGTCACATGGCACAAAGACAAGACAAGGACCCAACCCCCATCCCGAAGAGCACCGATACCCAGACTCTCACCCTGGCAAAAGATACACTCTGACACCAGAAACTGTATGAAGCACAGTGTATGAAGTGATGAGGACTTCTCTATAACGGACAGACCTCACCTCGTCTGAGGTAGGATACAAACCAGAGAGGCTCAGCATTGGAGACCAACTACCAGCTTCCAGTGAGGCAAGGACTGTTGGTTATGGAGTGGTGTCTCGTTTATCTGGCACTATTAACCATAGCTCTAGCAAGTACAAAATGTGAGTCATATTAATGCCTTGTTTGTATAATTGTTTTGTATAATTTGCATAAAAAAGGTCTCCATCTACTTTTAGGACTTAATCTGGGGTGCAAATCCATATAATGATTAAATCTTAACGACTTACGAATTTACCACAGTTTTGAGAGTGTTTCCCAAAAGCCTTAGTCTGCAAAATTACGAATGAGTTATAAGTAGTTCTTACTCCACCTGAGGCTGACTCCACCTCTGCACCTGCGCTAGAAATGTAGTAACTATATAATTCAAGCTAGTAGATTTAATTTTTAAAAGTTAAATTAAGGCAGAAGTGGACATAAATGTCGAGAAGTACTTCGAATGGGCCAGAATACTCTTAAATTTATGAACATGTTCAAGAGGTACTTAAGTTCGATTAGGACATATTTATGTACAAGTGTAGACCATTCTAAAGTGTCCACAAAGTTTCAAGCACCGCTGTAGCATGCTAATGTTATGTTTACTAGGCAGATGATAGCTAGTTGGCATGGCTCAGCTTACACTTTAAGGAACTGTAGCTAACCGAAGTCTCTGAGAACTTTCATGCTTCTGATCTATGGTCCAGTAACTGCTGCCACCACAGCCCACCACCACACTGATAATGGAAGACATCTTACCAACAAGCTACAAAACAACTTGTGCTGACCAACATGCTGTACATAGGGTTGAAAAACAAATGCAAAAATAGCCTGTGAGAAATACAATACAACACAAAGTCAAAACACAGATTTGTAATGAATGCAAATATTACTGTTGAAATGTTGAACGTCAAGGTAACGCCAACACATTTTGTAAAAAGAGCGAGTTCATTAAGGAGTTTATAACTCTGACTGTGGTAGGGACTGTGGTAGCCTAGCAGGTAAGGTACTGTACTATGGACCAGAAGGTCCAAGGTTCAAATCCCACCTCTGCCAAGCTGCCACAGTTGGGTCCTTGAGCAAGGCCCTTAACCCACAATAGCTTGGATTGTAAGATTGTATCAGTTGTAGGTCGCTCTGGATAAGGGCGTCTGCTAAATGCTGTAAATGTAAATCATTTTAAATGTGGCTATTTAAAAAAATCTTTTTAATGTCATGGTGCCACGGCTCTTCCTATAGTGTGCTATAATGAGCATACATATCTTTTACTTGTGGTATCTTCACATCTACCTATCTTCACGATTTACTCGTTTTCCTGGACATCCCAGTACCAGTTGAAGAACAGTAAATGGAGCATCAACATATCATTCCTGTGCTGTAAGCAAAGGGTCATGGCTCACATTAATTCATCGGTCCCTGCTGCTCTGTCTGTCTTTCCACACTATGCCTGGTGCTCCCTCTGGACTCACTAAACAACAGATGGGGGAGTCAGGTAGGTCGTCATTAGCATTCATCAGATGATATGGACCTGAAATACTCCCTGGATGCGAGTCGGACCATGTTATTTATGAGTTCAAACTAAAGAATATCTCCGGTGGTGCTCTGTGAAGCTGTGACAGGAAAAGTGAACAGCCTTTGGGTCTGCCGCCCGGGTCAGTTGAGAAGAAGTGGAACTGAGTTACATCCTCCCTGGTGTTTTTCACTCTGGATTTCTGAGATAACACCAAAGCACACTGAAGGATCTTTAACATTGTGGCAACCCAAGTGTGTTACAGTTTATGCATAGATAACAAAATATCATAACATTTTATACTGCCCACATAAAAATAAAAAATTTAAAAAATGGTTTCTACGTAGCTCAAGATTCAGGTCGGGTAGGTTTTTTTTTAACAAGCAGCCTTCTGACAATCTGGCACAGCAGATGGCTATTTGTAAAAATAAATAACCTGCAGCGCCCCTCCCCAGGCTGGAGAGAAAAGTGGGAGGATATGGCTACATGAAAGCGTTATGCAATTTACAGCTCGGCCTCCATAGCAAGTGAAGATTTAACTCTGGGGTTTGGTATATATGCCTCGTTTAAGACCTCACACCCACACTCTCCCATCATGAAGGATGCGGTCAGGGCCAGAGATAATGGCTACAAGCTTCCTCATATCTTCTGATATGAATAATGCATAATGTATGGACTGACAGCTTTTTAGTGAAACTATATTTTTATACAGAATCTATACTAATCAAATTCACAGCTCGTATTGTTCAAGGCTCAAGCATGGCTCGACTGGACCCAACCATTATTACAACAGGAACGGGAGTTGATACTACTCTCTGTACTGCACCCAAGTGGTTGAACTACCTCTCCCCTGCAGTCTGAATTGCTGTCTCTCACTGCCATCAAATGGCAACCAACAATAAGACTGGCATTGTACCCATATATACTCATTGACAAAAATAACTTGGCAAGAAGGAGTTATTGGAATTGATTTAAAGTTTATATGCATGAATATAATGGTGATTATATGCAAGTGATTACGACAATAGAGCCAAAGTTTATTTGGGAAAACTACAATTGAAAGGAGGTTCTAGTACCCTGTTGGGTCACGTCTAGCCTGGATACAAGATCAGCTACGGTTGGGCATTGGAGGCATACAGGTTCTGTATTGTACACTGCAGTACATTTGCCCACAGATGTTGCAGCTGGACCTGTAGATCCTCATCCATCACACCAACAGTTGGGGCAGTGTGTCGCTCCACAGCAAAGGCAGGATTGATATGTTCACCACAATGCCTCCATGATCGATGCCAAACAGAACCTGGATTCGCCTTTAAAGACGATATGGTTCCAGTCCATAACAGTCCAGGTTTCTTGTTCACTACACCACTAAGCCCCTGGAAATGGTTCAGGCAGAGACAGGGGTGTGTAGTGAAGGTGCCACCAGTGTCTGGATGGTGGATAACAAAACTGTGGGAGCTGCTCGTGTTTGTCAGCAGATCAAACAATCTTCTCTACTGGTGGCATGTCTGGGCCTGGGCCTGGGCCTGTTCACTGTGTGTATGCCCTCATGGAACCACTGCTCCCAAAACCTCCTAACAGCTAAATAGAAATGGCATAGATGGCGGACAATTTATCAAAACAACCAACCTGCTTCTCTCAGTTCAGTGATGCGCCCGATCTCAAACTCTGTCAACTGGGCTTTAAGGGCATGTCTAGCAGTCAACAATCTCTCACCAAATGCCAGTGCTTTTGGCTTTAGGACTGTGGTGGCCTAGCGGTTAAGGTACTGGACTATGGACCAGAAGGTCCAGGGTTCAAATCCCACCTCTGCCAAGCTGCCACTGTTGGGTCCTTGAGCAAGGCCCTTAACCCACAATTGCTTGGATTGTAAGACTGTATCAATTGTAAGTCGCTCTGGATAAGGGCGTCTGCTAAATGCTGTAAATGGTACACTACCCAAAAGTAGTCTTAGAGTCTTTTTATAGGACAGCAGGAGAAGCACTTTTATGCCCCCTTGTGGCAAAAACCCAGTGTGTAATCAGACCACATCTGTAATCATTTACAGAACTGCATGCTGAGTTTTGCAGCAATCCGACATTTCTATCTGGGTTTTGTCAATGAGTTTATTAAAAAGTACTGTTGCTTTCCCTGTTCCTTTCTTTAGCAGGACTCTGTTTTTACCTACAGCAATTCCTAACAGGGTTTTAGTTATTTGGGGTTATTGGGCAACTGTGAAAGCCTAATGTCTACTAAGGAGAAAACTTACCACCTAATCTCCTGCCTGATCGACAACTGTTCCATGCAAAATAGCCTGTCTCTGTCTGGCCTTTCAAATACCAAAACGCTCCCGGTCTAGATTCGAGCCAAATTACAAAATGATACCAGGTGCGAGGGGAGGACATGAGGCTAGCTCCTGATATTTCCATGGTTGTGTATCAAAATCTAATGGAGACATGGTGTATAATCTCAAACTGCTCCGTAATGCAAAACAAATCCATTCTCGGCTGGAATTGTTCCATTGCAAAATGCTCCTGCTCTGGAATCTGGCCAAATAACAAAACGATACCAGGTGAGTGGAGTGAACACGAGGCTCGAGTTTTCTGATCTGAGCATGAAAGAGAGTCTAGGGGAAGATTGTGCCTGGTGCCTTGTGTTATTATTACGCCCCATTGTCACAGATAAGCTCGCAACGGGCAGTAACACACTACAGTACATTTTGTAGTGTTAAAGTTTCACTTTTTAATGGAAAAACGTATATTTTGGCAACAAAGTGGGCAGCTTACAGTCAAGAAAATAATCTACACTGATAAAAACTAAAAGTAAAAATAACATTTAAACCATAATTTTTTTTTTTTTGCATACCATTGCCTATGATAGTATACCCACAGGAAATGTAAGATTAGATTTAGGATTTGACGTTCTTAAAAAAGAAATTACTTGTGTTATTTAAACTGTGCATTTAGAAGCTTCCAAGTATTGATTCAGTGCCTACGGCAGCAGAAAAAGGCTGTTTCTCGAAAAAAAGAAAAAAAAAAAAAAAAGCACTGGCTATCATTCAGTAGAAAGGCGATAAGCAAATGCAGATTCAAATTTCAATGGCATTGCTTGGTAATCGATTTGGGACAGACCTTTCACAGCTCCCTCCATACGGCTGTGTGTCTGGTTGCATTATGAATAGGCAGCGTACGCTCAGAGTCATGGCTACGGTGACTGGAAATAAATAAATAACGTGTTAATGCTGTAGCAGGAATCAAAGTCGCAGCAATTTTTAACACGATGGCAGAACGGAGCATTTGACAGGGTGTAATAACTATAAAATAAGCCTTAAAAGCCATAAAGTGTTTTGCCTAATGCCAGTAAATGCTAATTGTTTATAAGAATAACCGTGGTAATTTTGTAAGCCCAGCTGAAACCTGTTATTCCGTTCAAAAAAAGAGCAAGTAAATTGTTTTTCTGTTGCAAGCTATGTAGTAAACAGACAACGTCAATTTTGGGTTCCAAATGTTAAAGGCAAAACAGCTTTCTCAAGAAACGAGGCAGTCTATTGTTGTTCCACGACACTGAGGTCATTCCGTGTCAGACTGCCAACAAATTAAAGATTTAATATAAAGACCTCCATACTGAGAAGCAGACTGGAGCTAACCAGGCTAATAAAAGAAGTGCACGAGAAGCCTGTAAATTGAGAATCTCAGTAAATTGATTCTTAATTTCTGCTTTCCTGAAATAGTACAAACAAAACAGTCGTGTCCTCAACAGAAAAATGATTCAGGGATTCAGTTTAAAATTTACATAAGGTCCTGGGTTCCTCTATTGCAGGTGCTCTGAGTTTTTATTTATGTCCAGATCGGCCGCGTCGGTGTTTTCCTCTCCTCCACTGAGAAAATTACATACAGAATTACCAAATGTTTTTCAACCAGCTCAGTGGTGCTCTGATCATTTCAGTCTGGGTTTGATTCTACAGGCAGATGTCACCTTGCCTTAAAAGTTTTTACCTGCAGGTACTCACTCGAGGTCTTGTAGTGCATGAATCAGAGTCAATCACAGACAAAAATAAAGGCTTTAACAATTGCTGAACTATTTAATTGGACTGGGTTTTGTGAAAACTCATGTTTCATCAATTGGAGACCATTTAGAGGAGAAATAATATGAGAAAAGACAAGTCACACACCACTTGCTTATTCCAGGTTCTACTTTAGAGGCATCTACAGGTGTAAAGCTGTAAGCTACTTTATGGAATTACTTAAATATTCCCAATAAAAACTTTTACACCACAACCCTCACTAGGGGGACTTTTGACAATTGATTGCATGTGTAAATATTAGGTTACAGTAATCCCCTGATAAACAAATCTAATCTGAATAACGCTTAAGACAGAAAAGTCTATTTCAAAGGGACTGTGGTGGCCTAGCGAATAAGGTACTGGACTCTGGACCAGAAGGGCTAGGGTTCAAATCCCACATCTGCCAAGCTGCCACTGTTGGGTCCTTGAGCAAGACCCTTAACACACAACTGCTTGGATTGTAAGACTGTATAAATTGTAAGTCGCTCTGGATAAGGGCGTCTGCTAAATGCTGTAACTGTAAAGTCGGTATAAGCGCAAGAACTATACAATACAACAACATTATGAGATAGCTACCAGTGGTGCGGGTCAAATGCCTTCCAAAACTGATCGCTTGCATAATATATGCCTCACTAATTTCTATAAATGGAGGATTCCTTCAAAAAGTTACATTAAAAAAATATAATAAATTAAAGTATCTGTGTAGGCACCTGGGTGTGAGTCCTGGTGGTGCCTTCTGGCCTGGTCAGCAATCATATGCAGACAACTGGCTGTGTTTGAGGGAGGGGAGGCCAGCTAGAGGACAATCCAACAAAATAGCAACCCCTACCCAGTTCTGAAACGGACAGTGACCTGACCAGGAAAAAGACATCAGTGTATTTACCATGTATTGATCATTTTGGATCACAGTCCAGAACATCACTACCGATTATTTTATCAATTAGTATAGATTATTTTATAAAACCAAGTTATTTGTTGGTTATTCCAAAATGCTTTTGGAATAACTGTATTGTAACAACTCATTCTTGACTGCAGCGCAGATAGAAGCCAGAACTATTTATAGTGGTGCTTGAAAGTTTGTGAACCCTTTAGGATTGTCTACATTTCTGCATAAATATGATCTAAAGCATCATCAGACTTTCATCAGTCCTAAAAGTAGATAAAAAGAACCCAGTTAAACAAATGAGGCAAAAATATTATAATTGGTCATTTATTTATTGAGGAAAATGGTGGGTGGCAAAAGTATGTGACAATCAGGTGTGAGTGGGCCCCCTGTTTTATTTAAAGAGCACAGATCTACCAAAGTCTGCTCTTCACAACATGTTTGTGGAACAAAGGAGATTTCTGAGGACCTCAGAAAAAGAGTTGATGCTCATCAGGCTAGAAAAGGCTAGAAAACCATCTCTAAAGAGCTTGGACACCACCAATCCACAGTCAGACAAATTGTCTGAAAATCTGATGATGTTTTAGGTCATATTTATGCAGAAATACAGAAAATTCAAAAGGGTTCACAGACTTTCAAGCACCACTGTAACATCGGTGTTGAAAAGAGAGTATTCTGTCATTTTTTAATAAACCATTTCTGGTATAAGTGCTGAAGAAAGTTGCTTGAAGGTTGGCCTTTTCAAAGCCTCATGACTTTCAAAAGGATTGAAAGAAGATCTTAGCAGGATAAGCAAATGTTTCACATTCAACCACTAATGTCATTTTGACATTTGAAGACATATTCTGGCTAAGCCCTGCATTTTATTTTATAGTATTGTCAACGTTTTCAATCATGAAACCTTTAATGAACAAGGCACATTGAAAGCATGTTTGTTCACAGCAGCTTGTTGTCAGCCACAGGGTACTGTGACATATCAGAGACCATCTTTAGTGCTGTGCTGTAATTAACAGCTATGACATGATGATTCTATGAGCTTCTCCGACTCGCTCCTTTGATCACCATTGTTCATGGATGAAGACTAATAAACTGCTATCAGCATGCCACAGGGTGAGCTTCTTATCTCAATCAGACCAGCTCATAAATACCAGAGCAATGAACCATGGCTTTGTCTCAGTGTAGCTATTCAAAATACATAAAGCATCCTATATAATCTCACTCACTGGGATCTGTGGGAGGAATTAAAGAATTGGAATGCAGGCCAAGAGCCAGGCTTTATAACCTCACATCTATCTATTCATAATAGTTCCGTAGTTCTCGTTAAAGAAGAATTTTTAATGAATGGTAGAATGTACAGGGTGTCCATGTTTCACTGAAGAAAGGGTCAGGTTTCTATATGATTGGCACTTTTGATCAGATGTTAATGTTTCACTTTAATGGATTCTACTGTGTACATTCTAGACTTTGAACTGGTGTATATTCAACAAACTGCAAGCAATCAAGTCACCACACATGGGCAGGAGTTGTCTAAAGCAGGTGTGTCCTGATGTGGCCTTCTCAGCTGCTTTTGGTCTCCTTTGTCGTGTCTCTTCCTTTGTATCTTTCTATTCCATCATGTTCCTACACAGTTTGTGACGTTGCATGGGTGCCATTTGAGGTATCTTGTTTCACTCTTGGGTAGCCACTTTAGCACCGTTTCCCATGTTTTCTTTACATTAGCCATCACTTACTCCCACTGCGTTGCACCATCAAGTCAAGTCAGATCTATTTCTATAGCACTTTTTACAATGGACCATTGTCTCAAAGCAACTTTACAATTTTAGATTATCTCCTAATATCTATGTCCAATCCCAAATTGAGCAAGCCTAGGGCAACAGTGGCAAGGAAAAACTCCTCAAGCGTTATGAGGAAGAAACCTTGGGAGGACCAAGACTCAAAAAAGGACCCGACCTCCGTGGGTGGCGTAGATGATAAATCTAAGAATGAAACTAAAAAGTCTTGGAGTGATGGTTCAAATAAAATGTAAAATATGCACATTGGCATTATGTAGTCTGATACAACTCCAAATTTGGATTCGTCACTCCACAATACTCTATGCCGCTGATCATCATTCCAGTCTTTGTGAGCTGTAGCAGATCTGAGCCTTTTCACCCTGCTCTGCTTCCGAAAAAGTGTTTTCTTGGCTGCTACCCATCAAAAAAGACCAACCCTTATAAAGCTTCTTCAAACTGTAGAAGGTTCAACTTGGCATCCTGATGAAGCTGCCAGATGCTGCTGTTGTTCAAGTGTAAGTGGAGGTCACACTAAATACACAGTACCATATAAAAGCTGTTTTTTTCTACTAAATATAAATTTATACAATTGTATATGGTCATTATATCATTGATACAATGGCATATCTAATCTAATGGTGGCCTAAGACTTTTGCATAGTACTGTACATCCGCCGTTGTCGCTAGCAAGGAAACCCAACATGGCAGGTCCTACAGCTGCCTCTCAAACCGCGAATATCAGATAAACAGCACAGCAAATTAGTCCATTTACTATGTTGAGGCCTATAGTGATGCGGACCCTAATTTCATTATTTCTCATTGAAAAATTCCTCTCATTCCAGTATATTTAAATCCCTCATGTACTTCCAGTGATGTCAGTGTAAAATAGTTGTGCTGGGGCTTTTTCACTGGTGGGCCTCCTGTTATCCATCCATGGCAGAAGTACACATGTTCTTTACTTACGTACTACTTGTCTGACCAAAAAAATGAAAGGTTGAAGTATGTATTTTAGTCGTATATTTTAGTAGAAGTATAAAAGTACATGCTACTAAATGTACTTAAAGGAAATAAAGTATTTCTTTAAAACTCTCACCTGGCCGATCGCCCCATGTCAGACCCCTGCAACTGATTCAAAAGTGCAGCAGCAGGTCTGGTTTTCAATTTACCAAAGTTCTCTAATGTCACCCCACTGCTGCGTTCTCATCACTGGCTCCCTGTAGCTCCCAGATTTAAAACACTGTTGGTCACCTACAAAGCTACATATGGACCAGTCCTTTCCTACCTAAAGGTTTGAATCAAATATCTATACCTTTGTACCCTTCAAGACAAAAGGATTGCTCAACAGCAGTCCAAATAAGATGAGCATCAGCACCACTCCATACGGGTGGAATGACCTTTTAGTGGATGTCCAACAGACTGAGAGCCTTGTTGGCTTCATGCAGTGACTCAGCCAACTTATTCAATTTAATTTTATTATTCCTTGCCTTTTCTCAGGATGGAGCCCATTTGTGCCATCATGAGGTAATGTCTCCTAAGATCACCACAAACTTCAAGCACTAGTAGTTGCTCTAGTTAAAAGCTGCTAACACACATTCTCTGCTGTCCCACAGCATGCTTCTGGTAGCGATAAGGGCCACAATATAAAATAAACAATCATGACCTCATAATTAATCACTGCATAAAATTAAAGACTAGTTTGTTCACTGATAGGATGGGCTACATGCCACAGATCTGATTTGGTACAGATTTTGGGGTAAGCATTCGTTATAGTAGGTAAGCGGTCCAGTTAGCGGGTTATGGGAATAGAATGTATCAAATGTTACTTCAGACTTCAGATAGCAGGGGCGAGACTGTATACAGGAAGGTAAAATGTGGGTTGACACTTAGAAACTGACTAAATTAAGGCAGGTTTGGGATAAAAATCATCATTCATGAAGTAAATCCATCATTTCTTAATCACAGCTACTCTCAAGGGAAGTAAATATGCATTTGAGGTCTCTGTGCATAATTTATGTACAAGCTGTTTATTGTTTAGGGTTGTGCATCAAAACCCAGTTCCAATTTGGAAGCCGCTATATAAAAAAAAAAAAAAAAAAAAATAGAATTTCACTTCTGTTCCTGTTCACATCATTATTTCATTTTTTTTACCTCATTACTAGCCCTAAATTGTCCCTGTCCCAACTTTTTTTGGAATGTGTTGCAGGCCTGAAATGCAAGAATAGATGTTTATTAACAAATGAAATTAAGTTGACCAGAAAAACATGAAATATCTCAGGTTCCTACTGTCTGCAATGAAATAAAAGCCAATGTAAGGAACACAGCATTTTCCATATCGTCCCAGCTTTTTCTGATCTGCAACACCAAACCTCTCTCACTTACTACTGGTCATAAGTAATCTCTGCTACTGAAATGACAAACCTCTTACCCAAAAGGAAAGTAATCATTTGTACGTTAAGGTTTTTTCCTCCCATTTAAACCAATTATGTTTAAGTACGTAAAAATGATTACCTTCTCTTTGGACCACATGTTTGTCATTTCAGCAGTAGAGATTACTTATGACCAGTAGTAAGTGAGAGAAGTTTGGTGTTCCAAGGTCACTGCTTTAGTCACGTGTACAATTTTTACCTATAAAAGGTTTAAATGGGAAAGAAATCTCTCAATATAAAGATATTCTTTATACCTACACATTAGGCTTATATATTTATTCATTTATTTCACAAATGCAAATGATACCCAACCCTAGCATTTTTTTTTTTTACAGTGTCATGGGATTTATGGATAAGCATTCATTATAGCAGGTTAGTGGTCCAATTAGTGGGTCAGAAGAATGAAATGACGTAAATGACAACAACAAAACTTCAGATAGCAGGCGATTGAGTGTATACAGTAAAGTAAAATGTGCGTTGACACACAAACTGGCAGGTTTGGGATATTTAAAGTAAATTCATCATTTCTTAATCACAGCTACTCTCAAGGCAAGTAAATATTCATTTGAAGTCTCCTTGTATAATCTATGTGCAATTCATGCTGTTTATTATTGGGTATCAAAACCTGTTTCCAATTTGGAACCGGTTCTAAAATTCCAAGAAAAAAAATAAATAAATAGAATTTCGATCCCACTTGTCAGTTCCCACCAAGGCATTTTATGCTTCAAATACACATTTACATTTACAGCATTTAGCAGACGCCCTTATCCAGAGCGACCTACAATCCAAGCAATTGTGGGTTAAGGGTCTTGCTCAAGGACCCAACAGTGGCAGCTTGGCAGAGGTGGGATTTGAACCCTGGACCTTTTGGTCCATAGTCCAGTACCTTAACCGCTAGGCTACCACAGTCCCGGCCACGATTAGTGTAAAAATACATCTGTAAGCAAGCACCTATCTGCCAGGACTGGTGCATCATGTAACCACGAACACTTTGATAAGAACCAGAATCAATAAGCAGACTCTAAATCGTTAAAATACAAACGATACCAAACCTTATTGTTTTCGCAGTCTCATGGGATGAAGAACTCATGAGTGACATGTGCAATGAACGAGGCCCTTCTTGTGACAGTGAAGGAATGCTTGCAATATGTTTATCTTCAATGTGTGAAGTGTATTAATTGGTTGCAGATCAGCAGAGCTAAGAGAAAGCGCTGACTGACCATTAGAGAGAGACGGCGAATGAGTCCCCAAGTCCACGAGACTTTTTCCTTCACTCTTATTTGACATAATGAAATAAGGACAAGGTATTCCACTGTGTCGGATGTCAAGATTTAATTAAAACTCTGCCAGATTTAATTTGGCCACGATGTTCAACAAGGCTAACAGAATTAAGTATTGTGCTCTTTCTGAATGGACTTCCTTGTCTGAGTTGGAGCTCATCTTTAAAGCAGAGTGACAAGATTAGTCTGAATGATGGCACATCACAGTTACTCAAGACTCCTTAAAAGCTCCTACACTGAACGTCCTCCTTATCCTGCATAATGGTGATGCATGTGTTTAGCAGGCTTTTATTATCTCTACCTGTCGCTTTCATTAATCACAAAACACTCAGCAGCGTACTTCACAAAGTGAAAAGTCACAAAGGGACGGCGTGACTGTAGGTTTTCACGATAGTCGAGCAGAAACTATGCTTGATTTCTGTGGTAATCAATTGATAACGGGGTTGAAATGGACAAGGACACCAAACTTTTGCAGAAAATGTTGCAAAGCAAATGATGCTGTTGACATTATTATTACACAGTGGTACCAAAAGTCACTCGGGATAAATGCGACTGACAAATCCTGTAAACATAAATAGAAACAATCCATCGTTGTTGAATGAAGCATGGACCATAGAAGCCTTGCTGACCCAATATGGTAGGCCACACATTACAACTTTGGTCGCAAACCAAAAATGCCAATAAATAGACACTAAGATCTGTGAAGTTTATCAAAGAAGCCACTCTGATGAACTAACACACATTTTTAGAAAGTGTCTGGATCCTTCTCAGGCAGAAGCGATCATGTTAAAGTTGTGGAGCCAAGATGGCTCTCTGGATGGTGGAAACATTCAGTGTGAAGCTACATTTACATTCCAGTGAGTCTTCACAGAAGATTTGTCACTATTGTAATACAAGTGACTTATAACAGGAGTCTTGGCAAAGTCGTCTTACTTTGGCCCCGCAATGGCGATTTCATCTGCCTTTTAGCTCGTAACAATAATCCTCTGTATCCACAGTAGTCAGAGGCAGAAATAATCGTGTGTGAGCGAGAGCAAGAGAGTGAGAGAGAAAGGTAATCAAGTCTGTAATATGTCACGTAACCTGTTCCATATGGAAGAGAACCAGGTCCGGTGCGTTCGACAGGCCTCGAGGAATATGTTTGGGATTTCTCAGGAAGCACCAAGACAGACCCATTACTATTCAATAGACGACATTTATCATGTCAGGAAATGACCTTATACACAGAGAAAGGTTTGTGGATATCCAGATACGTCTGCACATTGAATATGAAAGTCAGAAAGTATATACGAGACCCAATTAAACATGAAATATATTAAAGGATGTTGTTAAACTCGTTAATAAAACCATCCTGTACATCTCCATTAATAAATACTGTAGATATTTACTATCACATTTAGCAGATGCTCCTATCCAGACTGACTTAGCTACAGATCAGCAATCTTACAAGGGTACAGTCCAAGCGATTGCTCAAAAGCCATACATGCTGGTATTCGAAACCTAGACGTTCATGGCCTTAGTCTAGACCTTAATCACTGCTCCATCACAGTCCCACACACAATGCCATACAGTCTGTGCAACAGTGTCTAAAACTTTTCTAAATACAGGCGCTCCTCAGCTGACGATGGATCATTTATGTCATTTAGCAGACGCCCTTATCCAGAGCAACTTACAACTGATACAGTATTACAATCCAAGCAAGTATAGGTTAAGGGTCTTGCTCAAGGACCCAACAGTGGCAGCTTGGCAGAGGTGGGATTTGAACCCTGGACCTTCTAGTCCATAGTCCAGTACCTTAACCACTAGGCTACCACAGTGCTAATCGGTTTTTAATTTATTTTTTCTGGCAGGCCAGCGATACGCAGCACGACACTACCATCCAGGCAGCTGAGCAACAACGCCCTCAGCCCGCCAATGGACTAACCATTTTGTTTTTATTTTTGGCTTTCAATACATTATTCTATAAATTACATTACATCTTCAACACGTTATAATAAAAAGCTTTGTGTTAATGATTTTACCCAAGTGTAGTGTCATGTAAATATTTGAAGCATGTTTAAGGTAGGCTACACTGTGTCATATAGATTATATATTAAACTCCTCGGGTTATGATACATTCAACTTTAACTGCAGAAAATCTGATTGGTAGCTTGGATTTGGATTTAGCGGACACCCTTATGCAGAGCGACTTCCAGCTGGTCCATCTTACAATCCAAGCACCTTGCTCAAGGACCCAACAGTGGCAGCTTGGCAGAGGTGGGATTTAAACCCTGGTGCCTTAACCATTAAGCTGCCTTTTCCCAATATCTGAGGGAGTTTCCTCAGGGTGCAATGGTTTTCCCCATCTCTCATATTTGCCAGTAGGTGGACTGGTTACCCTCTTGTGAGCCAGTGTAATGACTAACTGCATGTTTGATGCCTTGAAATGAAAGAGCATCTCATCTAAGATGTATTGGCTCCTTATCCACCACAACCTTGATCAGAGTAAGGTGGTTTTGGATGATTCATAAATGGGAGTACTTTAAGATTTCATTTGGTCTACATTGGTGCTCTTTAAAAGAATATAATTCTTTCAGATGTTTTACAGTTATAAAGCTGGGGTTTCTAGGCTACATTGATATGTCGCTCAAAGCAAGATCAGCCACTTCGAATGTACATTAAATTATGAGTTATGTAGGAGCCATGAAGCTTGTCCCACATCTGCAAAACCTCCATTAATAGCTCTTTACTATACCCATGCTCTGTCTTTTCTCCTGCTTTGAACTCCGCTGGTTATCTCATCAACACAAAGAAAACCAAGACGGTCTGACTTGTGAAGGGTGCAAGAAGGGTGCATTTTTTTCCCAGGGGAGGTTCATCATCTAGGATTTCCTTTCTGCGTAACAGCAAAACCCTCCTGCCTTCTCACTCTGTCTTTCACCTGAAGAACCTGATACTACATGCTACAAGTCCATTAAAAAAAATACAACAAAAAAAATTGCTCTCATTTTCCTCAAGTCATCAATCATCCACTGAATCCTTTGGGTGACAGGCAACAGGTGCTTATGTGGCTGTCTGGAGAAATCATTTAAAACATTTAACATATGCACTGGGAGTACCACAGACATCATTATGTAATACCAACCTAGGTCATGATTAACCATGGGCTTACTTTTGTAAAACCTACAATAACACCAGAATAAATGTACAAGCTGTCTAACAGCACCTAGACTTCATTGTGTCCTGTCCTTTTTACCTTTAGTCAGCTTCTACTCACTGTGTTTCCTTGTATTCATTTGTTTGTTTTACATCACACTCTGCCACAAGACCATCATCATGACGGGACTTCAGTTGCATCTGATTCAGTTCATTATTCTTAGACATGGTTCACCCTCATGTAGGTCTTTTACTGGTCCTGAGGTGTTGTTATTAACTGTAGTCCATAACCTTTAAACATGTGCATGACCACTACGGTATGACCACTAACTGAGGCCTGTGGTAGCCTAGCGGTTAAGGTGCTGGACTATGGACCAGAAGGTCAAGGGTTCAAATCCCACCAGGCTGCCACTGTTGGCTCCTTGAGCAAGACCCTTAACCCTCAATTGCTTGCATTGTAAGATTGTACAAGACACTCTGGGTAAGTGTGTCTGCTCAGTAATATAAAATGTAGGAATTAACTGCATACATGTGTTTTGTGAGACTGTGGTTGCCTAGTGGTTAAAGTATGAACCAGAAGGTCCAGGGTTCAAATCTCACCCTGACCCAAACGCCAAGCTGCCACTGTTGGCTCCTTGAGCAAGACCCTTAACCCTCATTTGCTTGGACTTCAAGACTGTGTAAGTTGTAAGTCGCTCTGGATAAGGGCGTCTGCTCACTTAAAATAAATGTAAATGTAAACTGACCTGAAATGTGCACAAAGGCTGCATTAGTGCTGATAATGGGACAATAAGAATGGAAATGATCAAGTATCCAAGAAGTTGAACAGATTCAACTTCATGGATTTTCTTTCCTGGGTCATTGAGCATGCATCAAGACAAATGATCAAGTAGTTCAAGATTTTTGTAGTTTATACATTTTTGAATTCCAAAATATTTGCAATACACTATATAGCCAGAAGTTTGTGGGCAATCAAAAATGAAAAGAAAAAACCTAAGTATTTATATGTCATTTTTTTCTACTTTGATTCTACATCAGTCTTTCCATTTGATTTTGAAACAGATTTTGAAAATGAGACCATTGACCCATGTTGGACAGTACGCCACACTCCTGGCATTCCAATTCATCTCGAAGGTGAGAGATGGAGTTATGGTCAGGGTTCTGTACAAAATGATATTTCAAGAAATAAAACTCCAACTTGGTTAGTCATGAATACATTTACTCGACAGTTTCAGTCTTGATCTTTCCACTGCATTTGTTTTTCATTTTTAAATCGTTGGCTGTTCAACAGACTTAAAATTCTGATGAGGTCATGCACGCCTTCATCTTTTCACAAATGGCCCACTGAGGCGGACACCCGCATTAAGGCTGATTCAGCATGATAGGAAGTGCCCTCCAGATTGATAATTCTCAGACTTCGTTTTTACCAGAAAACATGTTGTGAATCATCAACCCCGTCACTACTGTTAGCCATGTCACCTAAGTAGAAAATGACTTCAGTTTCTCTCTCCATTGACTCATTTTTCAACTGCTTTATCCCGGTGGGGATTATGGCGAGACGGGGGCTAATCCTAGGTTCTTGACCTGTCTGCATAGGTTTCCTTTTACCTTCTAAAAACATTTCTGCAGGTTGACTTGCTAATCAAATTGCTCCTAGGTGTGAGTGAGTGAGTGAATGGGTGACTGTGATGGCCGGAAGTGCCAGTGGCACTTTCCAGCCTTGACCCTGGTGGGGTTTTTTTTGTTTTTATGTAAACTTAAGTACTGTAAGTACATGTGAGTACTTGTATTGTTTGCAGTCATTACTCTCCCCAAGTAAGAGCATTTTTTTTACTTTCCTCCTCTAGCCACATCTGTATATTTCATATTTTGCCCAGGAAATATGAAATATTAAACGCTACCAATGGAAGAGATTTCCATTTTAACGGCTGTTTGAATTTCAATAAACCTAAAGTATATTCATTTCCACTTCTAACTCATTCTGACAAGCCCCATTTTCTCAGTGGGTCTCAGCAAAAGCTGCAACTCCCATACAGCTTCACCTACACATGCCCTCGCGGCCTGATTTGAGTTCAGCAATGCAGAAAGCCATTCGGATCTCCTTGATCCACCGTCCTATATAATCAGGGGTTTCCTCACTAACTCAGAAGCTGTCAAGAGTCGGACGGTATGAGGTGAGTCAGGATGCCGGAGCTGAATGAGGCCACTGTGTTTTAACTAGCAGCATGTGGAAATTGGAGCTCCCAGAGGATAACTGCTCTGCAGTCAGGTCCAGACCAAAGTCACGCCTTACACTCAGCACAGATCTTATCGCAGTCCGACTTTCAAACCGCAGCTTGTGAGCGAACGCTCTCGAGAGCCAACGTTTAGAGTAAACTGAATTTACTGGGTCGAGACCAGATCGGCTCATGTGTGAATGACAGTCAAGACCTTACCAGATAAGATGCTCTGATACCTTTTCGGTTCAGTGATTTCAAATATTATCCTAGCAAACATGGGAGGAAAAGACTTCAGATACTCTAGCATGTAGGTTACACTAAAGGTCGTCTGCAGTAATTATCACATGGTGCCAATAATAATGAGAAGCCTGTATGCACATAATATGGATTAGGCTAAGGCCTGTGTACACTATAGAACCAGAAGTTTGTAGACACCCAAAAACTGCATTTTAAGAAACATGGATATTAGCATGCAAAGAGATTTCTACAGCAATGCTCTTTTTTTTTTAACATGACTGTGAGATCAGGTACTGATGTCGGACATGGACATCATGTTGGCTCACTGGTGCCATTTGGTTTATGTTAAGGTGGTTAATAAAGTTGCGCTCTGTCAGGGCTCTGTGCAAGCCAGCCACATTCTCCATCAATGTTGGCAAACCACCGGTTTGTTTGTTTATATGGGGTTTTACACCATGGCTACCTTTCGGAAAAATTTATACCAGATGGTTTCTTGGGGCAAGTTACTGCTCAGGGGGTCTCATAGTTAGACTTTTGATTCCTGTGTGCATAAGATACTGGATAAGAATTTGGCTCAGTTCTGGTTTCCTAAACAGCAGAAGGGGACACTGCTCACCCCACCTAACCTGCACATCAGCCTGCTAAATAAGTCGCTAAGTGGTGTCATGTGCCAATTCCTTTACATCTTACAGGATGAACCAAAACGACCAGATTACTGCATTGAAATTCACAAAATCTAGTTAAACTATGCGCTATAATCCATCACATCCATGTATACACTGCTCCAGATCTCAGAACAGAGGAGATGTGCTTTTCTGTGGGAAGGAGCTATGGTTTGTACAAAACAAGTCACTAGATTTGTCGCTACTTGCTCTTTAACAAATTACTAGACAAATGGGTCTGAAAAGTCATAAACTCTAAAGACAAAAATCACTAAGGAGCACCCTGCACGAGCTTGCAAAAAAAAAGCAACTCTGCCTTCCTCCCTCCACTGTACCAACCATAATCATTTAAAAATAATAGTAATCTTCTCAGCCAAAGCTAACAGCCAAGAGAAAATGCATTACACTTAAAACAGGAAATCACAAGGATGCACTCCAAACTTTGAGAGGGACACACATCCAACCCCCTCAACCCCACAAGTACACCCATGGTCCCGGATAGTTCTGGGTATTCTCAGACCATCTCTAAAACTTGTGTATTGGCTGCATTCAATAATCGTGTTTTATTTATATAAAGGTGCAACAGCTTTTAGATATTGGTGGGAAATCCTCTTTTAGAAGGTGCTGATCACTAAGTCCAGTGTCCCCAAATACTTGTATTTGTTTGGTAGGGGTGCTGTGTGTCAGTCTGTCCACCTTTTCATTTCCTGGGATGCCAATGTGTCCTGGGATCCAGCATTTTTTATCATATTTTCCTTCATCCATCATATCCATCATCCATCATAACATCCATCATATTTTCCTTTTGAGAGATTCTGGGGGTTAACCTAACCTAATTAATCTAGTGCATGTCTTTGGACAGTGAGAGGAAACAGAAGCACCTGGAGTAAACCCACACGGACCCAAAGAAAGGACCCAGGTCGCTCCAACCTGGGATCAAACCTAGGACCTTCTTGCTGTGAGGCAATGGTGCTACCCACCGAGCCACCGAGCTGCCCAATTTTATTAAGGATATTACTAATTGTGTGTTTCTGGGATAATGAATCCAGTGCTTTGATTGCGTGGTTTCAAATCAGTGCAAATTACAGTTTTCTTGATTTGCGTGGTTTCTATGTAGCTCAGTGGGAAAAACCGTTGAACTCATCCTCAGTTTTTATTTAGGATTGCAGGACATGAAGTTGATGAACCAACGTGTTAAGACTCAGGTGTGTTCAGTACAACCCATTCCACTTCCACTATTTTTCTCTAGATATACCATGCCTGTATGTTTCATATTATGAGCTCTTTAGCAGGGACTGTGACCAAAGACTGCTAATTAGTACAGGTGTCTACATCCTTTATAGTCATACAGCATACCGTATTTTTTGGACCATAAGGCGCACTTAAAATCCTTTAACTTTCTCAAAAATGCAGTGCACCTTAAAATGCGGTGCGTCTAATGTATGAATTAATTCTGGTTGTGCTTTCTGACGTAGAACCGATTGTAGATGGTACACGGCGCTCAAAAATCTGTCAAAATGTTTTAGCACGGTCTTGGTAAGTTACGAAGCTTACGGCAACCGTAGTGCGCAGCATCGCGGAGTAATACGGTATGTGCTTCAGCATTAGGGTACGTGCATTCATTCATTTATTTTCGAAGCGGATTTCAAACTCAACGCTATCAGTCACGCAGTACAACATGGACATAGAGCAGCTGCGAGAGAATTCAACATGAACGAATCAATGGTACGGAAGTGGAGGAAGCAAGAAGACGCCCTGCGCCAGGTAAAGACCAAACTGAGCTTCCGACGGGACTTACGAGTTTTGTTTCATTTAATGCGTCTTTATAACCCGGTGCGCTTTATGTATGAACATAGATCCGTTAGCAGCCGATCGTTGATATTGCGTCTTATAACACGGTGCGCTTTATGGTCCGAAAAATACGGTAGGTTATATCAGCAATAACGTATTTCCCCAAACTCAACATGTACAACCAGTTCCAAATGTGCTTCTATAAGCAAAATTGGCTTTAAGAAAATTGTGCATAAACATCTATCAGTGAGGATAGCAGAACGTGTAGTGTGCAGCAGTCTCTGGCACTGTATGAAAGAACAGGCAGACAGGCTGTTAACATTTTCCACCTGGAAAGTGTGAGACATGTCAGTCCATCTGGTTTGTGGGTTTCTTTGTACTTTACCACAATCTGGAGGCTGGCATTACCAAGGATCTAACCCTTCTTCCACTTCAATTATGTGTTTAAAAAAAGAACTCTTAAGTAAGAAGAACATTTCATGTTCGCTCAAAAATCTCTTTCTTAAATTTAGGCAACCAGCTCAGCAAAATGCCGCAAACGTTTTATCTGATACAGATGTGCCTTAAGGACGCTTAACCTTACGCAGTAAGACGAACTGTGCTTTTGCAAGGCAAGTTTTATCGTTGTGTCCTTCGTTTCGTTGAGGTGCATTGTAAATAAACTGAATGTCCTTCATTTCATTTTTATAGTTCTGTTCTGACAGTAACTATGATTGAGCAGAAGGAAGGAGAATAATGGCGGACCATAGACTGACTGTGGGACTGACTTATAAACTGACTGTAGCAGAGTAGTCGTCCAGAAGGTCCAGGGTTCAAATCCCATCTCTGCCAAGCTGCCACTGTTGGGTCCTTGAGCAAGACCCTTAACCCACAATTGCTTGGATTGTAAGATTGTACAAATTGTAAGTCGCTCTGGATAAGGGCGTCTGCTAAATGCTGTAAATGTAGTCTCACAAAAAGTTTTGTTGATTTATATCCTAATCACATCCATAGAAGAGATCTGTCACTCCACGGACCAGAAGTAGTGTGCTTTACATCACTTTAGCCTACACTTGGCATTCGGTATGGTGATCTTAAGCTTGTATGGTGCTGCTCAGCCATGGAAGCTCCGTGAATGTCATGGTTTTGCTCCAGGGGGGGGGTGCGGGTTTTTTTAGGCCATCTTCTTCAGCTCTCAGCAGCCTTCTTCTGGAAGCTTATGTGGCTTTCTGCCTCATGCCTGTAGTTAACCTAGTCATTTCTACTACCTTCACACTAACAGGACTTACAATTGACCATGGCAGCTACAGCAGGGCAGAGCTTTGACAAGCTGAGTCAGTGGAAAGTGGAAAAGTGCCTAGCTTAATGTCACCGAGCCCTTTTGTATGTAATGTTTGTCTAAGGAGATTTCTTCATGTTTGATATTATGTGTGTACATAGGGACTGTGGTAGCCTAGGGACTGTGGTAGCCTAGTGGTTAAGGTACTGGACTATGGACCAAAAGGTCCAGAGTTCAAATCCCACCTCTGCCAAGCTGCCACTGTTGGGTCCTTGAGTAAGACCCGTAATCCACAATTGCTTGGATTGTAAGACTGTATCAACTGTAAGTCGCTCTGGATAAGGGCATCTATTAAATGCTGTAAATGTATATATAACTATGGGTTGGTATAGTCAAAGCAAATGATTTTTGTGTAGTTCTGCTTCTGTACTATACTGACATTGGTGAGAAGTGGAAAATACTTTCATGGCTGCTTAAAAATCAAGGTTACCAAGAAAAAGATCGAAAGGGATTTGCATATTTCCTTCTCTTCAGTGCATAACATCATTAAATGACTCAAGAAATATGGAGGAATTTCTGTAAAAGACAAGGGCACAAGCTTAAACTGAACACCGGTGATCTCCAAGTCCTTCAAATGGCACTGTATCAAGAAGCCATTCATCTATGGATGAATCTAAGGATTACTTTGGCAAACTTTTATCAAGCACCAATACCGTTACATTCACAAATGCCACTTAAAACTTTGGTGTGCAAAAATAAGCCTCATGTTAACCACGTCCAGAAGCAGCGTCAACTACTCTGGACTCTGAGGCATCTGGGATGGACCATCACACAGTAGAAACATAAACGTATTGTTTTCAGATGATTCAGTGTTCCAGACCTTTTTTGGGAAAATAGACAGAGTGCTCCAGACCAACGACTAGCACTCAGCAACAAGTCCAATCTTTTTCAGGGACATCTAAGCATTTTTCAACAAGACAACGCAAACAAGCCAAATCAGAAAAAAAGTTAGGACTAAAATATACAAATCTTTCCAAGCTTTCTTTGTGGAACATTGTTTTTAAACATCTCAATAACTTCAATAAAAAGGCTCATAATGACTAAACACTGCAACTGACTTCATGCCAGTCTGAGTGTGCACTACATTCAGTGAGGGCAGTAGCACGTCTGCATAATTATGTATTGAACAGCCTCGAGGGTATGACCCAGTTCCACTGTGGATTTCAGCAGGATCTCGGTGCTCTTTCTGCAGCACTGTGTTTAGCAGCTTGGGCTGCAATAACTAACAGTGCAAACCATAAATCAGGACTACAGCTTAGATCGTGTGAAATACCATATCTGTTAAAACATGACCTGGTTACACAGAATGAGAGACAAAGGGGTTGGTTACACTTTCAAAGCCAATCTTGTTCACAGTTAAATGACTAGGTAACGGCCTATATACACTGTCTATGTAGTGTATGAGTGATTGCCATAGAAAAAACTAACTTTTCTTTGTGCTCAAAAAACTATGAAAAACCTTTTTTCCCTGTAAAGAAGTCATTCCACCGATTGGGTGCCATTTGCCCTTTGTAACTTTTAAAAATTAAAATCATTTTCTATTAGTTTTTCAACACTGAATCAGACTGTTACGAGTTCGCCTCTATAGAAAGGCAGTGTTTTTAAACAAACAGAAAATAATTTAGGACCCAAGTGCAGGGAGCTCCTGAAGGGACAAATAAGTAAATAAGTAGATGTATGTACACACACACACACACACACACACACACACACACACACACACACACACACACAACCAAAAGGGAAGAAGATATTAAAGCTGTGCCTGAACAGGCTTACAGGCTGGCAGCTGAGATTTGAACTCAGGAAGCTGGCGTTCGGGGGCGAATGTGTTAACAGCACGCCACACAGCCACTAAGAAATACAACACACAGAAGGACAGATAAGCTTAAGAGCAGACACAGGTGCCACACACAACAGATTCAAAAACAAAAGAAATGGCCTGAACAAGATAAAGGAAAGGGATAAAATGACAAAAGGAATAACCCAAAAGACCACGAGCAATGTGATCCCAAATAAAGGGGAAATAATAAACCGAAACAGCAGTTTGCGCGTCTGCAGAAAGGAGCGGAGGTGCTAGCCGGCAAGTGCGTGTGCGCAGTAAGAGAGAACAAGCGAGCGGAAACCGGGGAACGGAAGAGAAGGGTTCGCTGTGGGGAAACTGTCCTTTTCCTGACAACTAAGCTCTACTATAGCTGGCCCTCTGTGCAGGACCAGTTTACCAGTGTCCCTAACTGGGTGAGAGAAGAGGGGGAGCTGCGACAGTCTCATAGGATGCTAACAAAACGTAGCGAAAGCATAGTGCGCACCGCCGGCCAGCGCTTAGGGAGCACCCTTTATAGCCGAGCAGCAGGTGCGTCTGATCCCCGCTGTGGGGAGGGCGTGGGATCAGAGCGCTGTCGACGCGTGCGTACTGGCATGGGTTCAGCGAGTCTAGTAGGCCGATGCCACCCTCTACCGTCAGAAACGCGAGTCCTAATGCAGACAACACACATTCATAAAGAGTATTGGCCTCATGACCAGCTGCATCACCGTGTGGTATGGCAGCATGACTGCGATGGACCGTAAACGCCTTCAGAGAGTGGTGAAGACTGCTGAGAAGATCACCAGGATTACACTGCAATCTCTGCAGAGCATCTACCATCACAGAGTCTACAGGAGAGCTGCATCCATCCTAAAGGACCCCACCCACCCCCAACACAGACTGTTCACACTTCTGCCCTCAGGTCGGCGGTACAGAACTCTCAAATGCAAAACCACCAGGTTAAAGAACTCTTTCTTCCCCACTGCCATCAGTCTCTTGAACCTACCTCAGAAATAACCCTGCACTTTATCGTCTACATGTTTACATGCCACTGTCACTTTACTGTAGCACATGTTCAGCTATGTACTGAAGTACATACTTTTTATAATTTTACTATTGCACATTTTCACTTCCTTTTTAAGTGATCTGTAAATAATAGCCAGGCTCCCACTGGAGGTAATAATATCCATATTATATATGGCGGTAATTTTTGTTCTACTTAATTTTGTACTAGTTATTTAGTTTTTATTATTATCATCATCATCATCATCATCATCATTATTATTGTTGATTCATTGTATTTTTCTTTCTTTTTTTCTTTTCTGTTTGGCATTCTTGGTGAGGAGTAAAGAAAGAATTTCATTGTACACGGAAACCTGTTTCCTTACTGTGCAAATGACAATAAACTCTTTGAATCTTGAATCTTTGAGTCTTGAATGGTTTCTCCTGTTACTCAGTCTTGACATTCTTTATATGGAGTAACATTTGAGTTTTCAGCATAGAATTAGCAAATACATAAAATGTTGCCACATGGCGTCCATACTAAAAGCATTAGGACAATGAGCATATTGTAATGATTCACCATAAATGTGTCTTTTACAATAAACAAAACATCTAAAATAAGTTTGGTAACAGGATAGTAAGTTGAAATTGACCTTCTCAGTCATAGTTACAATATCATCATCAAATATACAGGAAAAAAATATGAGAGAATTTATTTTTGGTCTTCATGATCTCCAGAAGATCCAGATGATACCACTTCCTACTGAACATGTGACTTGTGGTATGTTCTATAATTTTCAGAACTGGGAATATGTTAGGGCAACAGGGTTGAGTGAAAACCTGGGGACTAAAATGTGTAAAATATTGAGGATTTAGCGTAGATGGGCTATGGAGTGACAACAATGCAAAAAAAAAAAGATTTCTGAAGGATTTTAATCATTATATTTCATTGTAAATGTGCTTAATAAAACTGTTTCTTACAGTTAATTATATTAATTGCCTATATATGTAATGGCATGGCACCCATTTGGTGGAAAGGCTCAAACACAAAATGAGATGGAAGAACAGAAGTTGGAGATAGTCAATAAACATTTATGCTGAACATACTTTTGTCCCACTCCAGTGTTCTTCCCAAATTCTCCGTCTTTCCTGTCACAACCCTAAACTGTCTCCAAACTCAACACTAGCATCACCAAGATGCAGTTTCTGAAAATGAACTCTTCCCCTATTAGGACCATAATGGTTGTTTCGAGAGGGCTTTATTCTAGCTGACTGGTTAGGAGTAGGAACTTCGGACTTCTAATTAGTAGGACTCCTTACGAGGTTCAGTCTGAATGGGACCCAGGTGGAATCCATTCACTGACTCTTCCTCAATCTGGCCAGGAACACTGAGACCACCTGTTTAGGAACAGACCAAAGAGAGCAGAAGGTGCTGTTGCTAATGAGTGGTTTTTCCCATGACGGCTCCTTTCATTTTCCAACCCTTCATTTACTTTGTGCCTTTAGTGTTGTTGACTCTGCACTGTTACTGGCAGATTTGAGGTTAGCAGGAAGCAGTACGAACATTATGGATTGTAAAATGCAATCTTTCCCTGTGAACAGAGAACTTCAAGATGTTCTACAAAGACAGGCAAAAGAAAAATACCATTCTGAAACCCCACAAATGGAATAACGTCTGTGTTCTTGGGAAGCTAGACAATGTTCCCGGTTTCCCACACAAGCCAGCTTTACGTTTACAGTTCTGCAACTACAATGTTGCAGCAATGTGGCCTGAGCCCAAGTGGTGCCTTCTGTCCAGGTCAGGAATTGCTCAGCCACGACTGACTGTCTGATGAAGATGTACATCGGCTGGGGAATCAGATTTATTGTTTTAGAAATATTATAATGACTATATATAATTATTTCTCAGTCTCTTTATTAGAATACAACCAGAAAATACAGGACATTTGTACACGATATAAAAAACATTGTACATTGCCAAGCACTATATTTAGTGTGACCTCCCCTTACACTTGAGCAACAGCAGCATGTAGCAGCTTCATTGAGATGCCAAGTTCTACAGTCTCAAGAAGCTTGATCAGGAATGGTCTTTTTGGAAGGGTAGGAGCCAAGAAACTTGTTTTACGGAACCAGAACACAATGAAAAGCCCAAATTATGCTTAAGCTCACAAAGAATGGAATGAAGGTCAGTAGAAAAGAGTATTATTAGGTGATGAATCCATAATTTGAAATGTTTGGGTCTGCTATAAGAACAGAATGGTGAGGATCTCAGGCTCATCAGTAAGCTTAATTATATCAGTGAGTGTCTGAGAAAATCAGGGGCTACACGCTGTGCAGGGCATATGGAAAGCTTCAGACGAAATGAATCCATCTTATAAATGGATTAGTGTTGTAGAAGAGAATCGTATACACAGGATCTGGAACCAGGGTGGGGGCATCGGGGCAGGGGTAGGCTGTCTTATCGCAAAACGCATTTAGATTCATTACAGATCCCTAAGTGAGAACTGGAGAAGGAAGTGAACAGCGTACACACGTTTTATCACTCAATGTGCCAATTAATAGGAGTTTTCCAATGAAACCACAGACCGACTCCGACCCCAAAAACGAACCGCAGCTGAAAGTGTTTAGAACATGTGCTATGACTTGGTTCCCATCCAGGTGCGCTGTAATAAGCAATAACTGGCGACCAAAGCTGACATTAATTACACGGCACACACAGGGCAGGATAACAAATGGTGGGTTTAGACAGGTCAAATCCTATTAGACATGGGTCAATAGACTGATAATTAGAGGGGTCAGGGTCGTCTGTCTTCCTCTGATGCATCTGCCACTGTCATCATCCTGCAGACCTTACTGCCCTCTGCTGCACTGGCCATGGCATTAACCAGTGCCTTGTTAAAGAGCTTGAACTCCGAGGTTAGAAGCAGAGAGTGTGAATCGCATTAGCCTCCGTTCATTCCAGTGGTGACATTCATGGAACCAATTTCAGTTGATGACGAGTACTGGAAATGTCATGTGACTCACCACTTTGGCAACGCTCAATGGCTGGCGACACCATGTGACTAACGGTACCTGCTGCCCCAAAAACAAACAACCACTTGACTAAGAAGTACTGTATTAAAACAATCCCACACAGACCATGGAAGACAAAATGCTAAAATGCTGTGGAAGGTGAAACTCTATGAGAAAGCTTTTCGGCGCCACTCGGTTGACGAAGTGACTTGTTAGGGAGGAGAAAACCTTAGAGACTTACATTAGCAGTGAGTGTTGACAAAATACCTTAACTACTAGATCTTTATTTCTCATTTGAACTGGTGTTGGCATACTTTTGGCCTAATAGGGTACAGATATTGGCCATTTAACAACCACATTACGTTCTGTGAAAAAGGAAGTTGGCCAACATGGACATTGAATGGAAAATACCATAGTCATGGTCTATATAATATTATAGCCTGTAATGTAAATATAAAGGGTATTTTCCCAAGAAAACTGCACGCAAACTATGTGCGTCAGAAATACCGCAGAGTGGAATGTGGAATGTACCATCTACAATCTACAGCATCCCTAATGCCATTGTGTTTTTAATTAATGGTAATACACAATGATTATACAAAATACAGCAATGTTCTGTTACGAACCTGCCTAAGGGAAAACCGTAACACTTAAGAGGATGGCATGATGGACCTGACACTTGTTTGATGGAAGCCAAAAATGCACCGCCAGAGAGTATTACGAACAACACGGAAGATCAGCCAGATAAAACAGACTTGAGTGAATGTGAACCAGTTTATATGTTACAGAGAATAGACAGCTAGAGGAAAGCAAACAAATGAGTAGTACTGCCAATAGGACAGGCACATGCACTTAACGCCATTTACAGCTTGGTACTAATAAGTAGTGTCAAGTCAAGTCAGATTTATTTATATAGCGCTTTTTACAACGGAGCATTGTCTCAAAGCAACTTTACAAGTTTAGATCTCCTCATATCTACGTCCAATCCCAAATTGAGCAAGCCTAGGGCGACAGTGGCAAGGAAAAACTTCAAGTGTTAGAAGGAAGAAACCTTGGGAGGACCAAGACTCAAAAAGGGACCCAACCTCCTTGGGCAGCGTAGATGATACATCTAAGAATGAAACTAAAGTCATGGAGTCATACTTCAACTAAAATGTGAAATATACACATCGGCATTAAGTAGTCCGATACAAGTAGTGGAACGTTATACACAAAAAAGTCTTTAAACACATCAACAGAGTTAGAACAGTCTCTAGTCCAAATGTGAGCTAACAAGCAAGTGAGGTCACACACGACGCAACAGACCTCCGCTCTTAAACTCCCGCCTCTGCTCGTGGATCTACAGCATTGACTGGCTATTGAGGTGACCAGCTGTTTTACAGCCACAACATGCAAAGTTAAAGGACAGATTTGTATTTCCAATTATACTTGATTAGCATTGTTAAGACCTCAGCGCAGACCTGCATCTGTGTTAAAACAAAACTTTGCTGTATTCTGTCTCGTTGTGCTGCTGTGTTTTCTAGAGATGCTTTGTTTGTTTGGTTACTCCGTATACATCCTGCAACCACACTGAGCTCATCACAATGAGCTCATTCCAGTCTTTTCAGCCAAACTTCGAGCTTTTGGTCGTTTTCATCAACCAGCATGGTCACAGCAACTGCCCGCAGAGTGCATGTCAGAACACTGACCCAACACACAAGTGCGGATAGCCAATGAGCTCTCAGGATCCAGATTCCTGTGGCCAGCTAAGTGCACTGTACATATCCAGACAGGGACTCTGCATTGTGCAAGTTTGTTTCTGTTAGTTTAATTCTATGGTAATTAAATAAACACGTAAATAAACATATAAATGAATGCAGTGCCCTACTGATATACCGCTGCCATGCTGCTTCTATTCAGTCATGCCTTGCTTTGTGCTACCGACTGTGAGGTTAAAGCGCTGTAATTATGGAGCTATAACGCTCACAGTAGGATTCCGAAAATGTAGGTGTGTGTCAGGTTTTGTCGCAAGGCAATGGGCCAAGCGCATGAAATGTTCAGACGCCTAAATTCCTAATGGCACCCCTGCAGCTTGAGGGTAACAGCAGCGCCTGCACTGTGCTCTGTAAATGTTTCACGCTGTGTAACATGCACCCTGTAATGCATCCCTCACACCACAGATCTGGATTTTTAGACTTAGAACACCAGGTTTCCTGGGTTTAACCCCTGCTTATATTGTTCAGGGATGCGAGGGGACTGGAGCCTATTCCAGAATCACAGCATGTAGCCGAGCACAAACTCTAACAGAATGCCAATCCAAATGTTGACTCCCCAAATCCGGTCTCCCCTCCTCCAGACTAGGGCAACCTTGCCCGTGACGACTGACCCAGCTGGAAGGTACCACTGGAACTTGAATCTGGGTTACTCTGGTGGTATCTGTTGGCATGGCATTTGCTGTTGGCAGGCAGCAGAGTGTGGATCTAGCACACACTGTCTGCTTCTACTGCCCTCGCAGACTAACCTGGCTGCACACTGTGGTCATGAGAGGACCTGCTACTATCTAATCCTTTTACTGATTCAATCGGATTCATCCATAATTTCCTAATTAAGTGTGCATTGCTCTACTTTGTGTTTAATAAAACCTCCTGCACCAGAGTCTTCGCTGTTACGCGTCATGACTATATTTCAGCTAATGCAAAGCAGTACATCATAACGTTGAATGTCAATGGACCATGGACCAAGTCGTACCTGGACAATGTGGTTTTTAGGCTTATACGCTATAGCTTTTATATTCTCTATTTTACTATACCTTTCATATCTCATCTTCTCCAAAATGTTAGTGTACCTGTTATTTTAATTGTTATATTTTGAAATGTATTCACTCTTAAAATGTATTTAGTTTGTTTACTTCAACTATTAATCTATTAATTAGATAACTTAGGTCTTACATACAGTATAACATCCAAGCCAGCCAAGAAGGCAAGGTCCATTTTTCAGACTTGGTCCTCTCAAGGTTTCTTCATAACGTTTAGGGGGTTTTTCCTTCCCACTGTTGACCTAGGCTTGCTCAATTTGGGATTGGCCTCAGATATTAGAAGATAATCTAAAATTTGCTTAAAAGTTGCTTTGACACAGTGCTCCTTTATAAAAAGCCATATATAAATTCTCTGTAGATTTTCTAGGGGTCTGGAACAGATTCATTCAATTTACAATTCCTTATAAGAAAAACTCTCACAGAACAATTTAATGGGGAGTACTGAGGTACCACTGTATATACGATCGAATGTTGTCCAAGTGCACATACCTTTATATTTCCTTTTAATCGTCCTTTTTGTTTACACCTGGTGCTGATGGCTGGGCAACTGATCATTATTGATCACATTACATAACTCCATACTTTGTATTTTATAGTCTTGGGAAAAGTTTGGATACTCCTGCTCAAATATCTTTTGTTGATTTTCTAAATGAAAGAAAACAGTTCTACTACTTTTAATAAACCATGGACAAAGTAGATGGGTTAAAATGATCAGAAATCTCAGATCTCTGCACTGTTTTTACATTCAATTGCAATTCAGAGCTTGCATTGCAAGCAAGTATGGTCGGGTGTAGAGCTGACAGTTCATTTGAGAGGCTCAGCAGAAGGGAGGATGAGTTATAGAGAGCTGGACATCCTGCTCTTTACATCCTCCTCTAACGACAGTAACAGAACTCTCGAGGGAGAAGTTCCAGCCCCCGTTTCAGGTAGAGAAATTCAGTAGGAATATTCCAAGACTCCTGTTTTCTCTCTATGATTTTCTCTCTTTCTCATGCCTGTAGGTTCCCTACTGAAGCTTAACTTTCAGGCCGTAGATCCTGTTTATAAATACTGTCCGTTTCCATGTGCAGTATGCTTCAACAGCTTTTGCAGCCGCTGCATTGGTCTCCAACGACAGTTTAGGAATATCACAGTCAAGGAATATCACTTAAAATAACTAGTAGAAATAATGTCAGTTCTAAATTATTCTACGACATTTACATTTATGACCAGATTTTGTAACACTGTTACAGTTTCTCGTCCAGATAACTCAGAACGCTCCAATATCACTATCACTCTAAAATACAGTTGAAATTGTCAAAAGTAGCTTTCCATGTAATGTGGGGGCACACTCATGACGACTGCAGATCCGGCCCCTACCTCGAGAAGCACTGGAGACTCAGGAACCCATCCCTGGTGGTAAAGGTAATCCAGTAAATACACATTGAGACCAGAAACTGTTTGGAGCACAACAACCCGAACTTCAAGGGTGCCCGAGGCAGGGATCACTGGTTCTCTCTCTGGCTTGATCCCCTCCTCTAATAAAGAGAGGTCTGGCACCTCTATAAAGCAGAGCCATGTCCGGTGGCACCCTTGAAGATTGGGTCTTTGCACTTAGTTTCTGGTCTCAGTTTGTATTCAATGGATTATCGCGAATATCTCCGGTCTCCAGTGCTCATCAGGGTGGCGGCTGGGTCTGGGGTTGTCTTGTAACCAGGACAAGGGTAACCCCACGATATATTCCACAATTTCACTAATAATATTACAGTAACTTATTTGTCCACTCATTTTTTTATTTATTAGATCTATTCAAAAATAGATTCAGATCCGTAAATTCAGATTTGGTAGAGCACCCTTTGCAAATCAAGCACTTTAAGTTGTGAATGAGTTTCTTGCACCTCTCTCTCATTCTAGTTCTCCCAGATTGGAAGACTGTCCTCTGCCAATAGAAACAATAAAAATGTATAATAATCCAGTGGACTTGCTTCTTTATCCTTCCTGTCTGCAATTCAACAGAGATCTATTATAGGGTCCAGTAGGAGTGCATGTGCAAAGGAGAAAATGGGGTCAACACCTCAAATTATCAGGCTCATTCGAAACAACTGGATGCATATCAATCCAATCAGCTAACACACCACAGGAGGTTGTGAATTCAATAAGCTCTTGATTTATAGTGGCACTGGGGCCATTGACATACGTGCACAGCTGCTGGGCTTCCTGCAGCCCGAAGTTGTTCAGCATGGCAAAGGTCAGGGCTTTCCTGGTGACATCATTGAACTGATGGTCCACATTTGTAGACACAAAGGATTCCTTCAATGCTGATCTCTCATGTGGTCTTGGACTGAGAAGAGTGCAACTTCATGAAATTAGCAGTTCTGTTTGTGCAATTCGGTAACAATATCTCTTCTATCCTTTGAATTCTGCTGCATCTTCTCTTTGTAGGCATTTTGTCAACTTATCCTCAAGCTCCTATATGAAACCTTTGAATTGAATACTTCTAGATCAAAGTACTTGCATCATAGCTTCTTCAACTGTTTGCATGCTCTGGATAAGAGCATCTCCCAAATGACTAAATGTCAATTCAAATGAATGACCATTGTCTTAAAGGGCAACAGTCAAAGGAAGAGGTGGCTCTATGGTTATGGTATTAGACTACTGACCAGAAGGGGTGTTCAAGCCCAGTATTGCCAATATGCCACTGTTGTGAATTCAGGCCCTAACACTGCTTTACCCAGTAAGGATGAGAGCATAACTGGTAATGGATAGGAAAAATGGCGTTCCTGTCTCACCAATCAACATTACAAATCCAACGTTGGTTAACTATTATCTCAAAAATAGAATGAGACCATCTACAAGAGACTGTGGTTGTCCCAGCTGCCACTGTTGGACCACTGAGCAAGACTGTGTCAATTGCAAATAGCTTCTCTTTAATTAATTGTAAAGGCTTTAATTAAGCCCAGATATCTGCCACTGAGCTACTGTTCATAGGGCCACACCTAAGACTGCTGATAACTTCATATTTGTATATTGGGTTGGACAAGTCAGAGTCTGGACTTGAACCCAAATGAGATGTGACAATCAGAAGAAATCCCAGATCGCCATTGTGCAAGTCCGATCAGCAGCTACAGCAAATATTGTTGTAAGAGAAGGCGTTACTAGTTGTGAAATACCTTAGCTTTAGGGTTGCTGAGCACCCAATGAGACCAGAACCCCTTTTTGTAACATAAAACTGTACATTTTAAAATAATTTTGGACATGACAAGTGTCATTCCCACACTTGAAGGAAGAATATCTGACTTTTTGGGTAGGAGAAACACTGACTGGAAAGACACCAACAAACCTGAGAAAACTTCCTTTAATACCGAGCCCATGAGCCATAACTTGGATCATACCATTCGCAAGGCAAGGGAGGACTGCTGTAACTTCGTTGTTAAAATATTATGTTTAAACTATATACTTCCTATAGTTTTATTTTTTCAGCTTGGAGACAAACCTCTGTTAAAAAAAATAAAATAAAATAAATGACTTACTACTTTTAGAGGTGCTGGGACTCTGTGTATATAAAGACATGCAAAGCACCATAGTGTGGATAGAAAACCAGGTAGTTCAAAACTTTCAAAACTTTTTCCAACTACTATTGTTGCACATACTTTTTTTACTTTAGACTGGAAAAGGATTTGTGGAAAGTCTTCTTGCCCCTAGTCTTACTATTTCTCATGCGAGTAGCAACAATCGATAGGTTAGAAGCCATGTGTTCTATCACACCATGATCCACTCTGTTGCTGTCTGGATGCAGCAAGAAGGATTATGTGATAACAAGGGTAAGAAAAATCCTTGAGGCCCCAGACAGACTGCAGTATTTCACTCGCCAGACTTTTATCCACTCACAATACATGTTACAGTGGAGTTTCTTCCTTACCTGCAAACAATTTTACACATTTCCCATATGTTTTGTGCCACAGTAGTGCAGTTTCTATGTATAATTTGTATAGTTTTCATTATTAGTAGTGCAGTAGGCAAAACACACTATTGTTATTCAAAAAACTTGATCTATCCATTAGCAGTAGCTCCGGTATTTCGTTCATTTCTTAGATCAGGGCAAATAAAGAAAATCCCAGATTCAAATTAGATGAGGATTAGTTTCATCTGGTAAATTTGTGGCAGATGTTCCTTGGTGATACATAGTACATAAGTGTGACAAGTGATAATTGTCTTTGTACTCCATTAGTTGCCATTTACAGCTCTTAAGAGGCTCATATTACATTCAGTTCAATAAAAAAACCTCACAAAACCAAAAATCATGGTGCTCATAACACTTATGTCATTAGTAAAATGAATAGGTGGCTGTTTCTTTTTGGTTATAATGATTGGCTACAAGGATAATTTGACCAATGTCCTACATGGCAGAAATTCTAATGACACCATCAAAATGCCAGTGGAATACAATACATCATAAGAAAAAAGTGCTCATTTTAAATGTACTGTAAGTCTTCAGATAAATGTGTTTTCACACCATTATGAATTTGACCACTTTGGGCTAGCTTGGTACTCCAACTGAGCCAAGCTTTCCCTCTGTGACCTCCCATTTATATAGAGTATAGATCCACATTTTACACACAAGATGTCCAGGAGAGTCTTTGGGGTGTTTATGTACAAGTTACAAACATTCTTCAACCTTGATAGGTGTTAAAGTGTTTTATGTGTCCATCACCAAGGGCTTCTATTCAGCCATTTAAGTGGCTTTAAAACTTCCTAAAAATGGAGTGGTAGCAGTAATGTGGCACAACTGGCATAGTCCTTCAAATCTGAACGCTTTAAAAGCACAGACCCGGAGCCATGGTCCCCGAATGAAGTAGAAGGACCTGTCAACATGAAGTAAAGGAATTGTGTGAAGGTTAATCAATGCTGCTTTTCTTCCAGGGCTTGCTCTCACCGCTTTAAGAGCGAATAAATATAGTATAATGATGTCTCGCACAGACTCAAAACAACTGAACCACATTATACTGGGGGTGTGCTTGGAAGTGGAAGTGGATACATTGCTTTGCATATTGGTTTTAAAATATTTACAAGTTTTGCTCTGTATTACATTGTAAATACATGCAGTGGGTAAAGAGACCATGAGTATGAATTGACTATTATATAGACATCTGTATTTCTATCAGTTTAACAGCTATAAACATTTCTGCTAATCAGCACACATGCAACTAAGAGTTTCAACGAAGCCAAGGTTGCAAGCAAAACAGGTTCAAGTCATGGCAGCTAGTGCATGTGAAACCTGCACAACAGGCATGAGCAAAGAGGGAACAGTGGTAGTGGTAGTAACACGCTGTCAAAAACTGTACAGCAGTTACTACAGTGGTCCTTGAAAGTGTGAACCCTTTAGAATTTTCTATATTTCTGTATAAATATGACCTAAAACATCATCAGATTTTCACACAAGTCCTAAAAGTAGATAAAGAGAACCCAGTTAAACAATACTTAGTCATTTATTTATTGAGGAAAATGATCCAATATTACATATTAGTGAGTGGAAAAGTATGTGAATACCTGATACCACCACCACCATGTTTCACAGATGGGATAAGGTTCTTCTGCTGGAAAGCAGTGTTTTCCTTTCTCCAAACATAACAAATTTCTTTTAAACCAAAAAGTTCCATTTTGGTCTCATCCATCCACAAAACATTCTTCCAATAGCCTTCTAGCTCGTCCACATGATCTTTAGCAAACTGCAGACGAGCAGCAATGTTCTTTTTGGAGAGCAGTGGCTTTCTCCTTACAGCCCTGCCATGCACACCATTGTTGTTCAGTGTTCTTCTGATGGTGGACTCATGAACATTAACGTTAGCCAATGTGAGAGAGGCCCTCAGTTGCTTAGAAGTTACCCTGGAGTCCTTTGTGACCTCGCCAACTATTACACGCCTTGCTCTTGGAGTGATCTTTGTTGGTCGACCACTCCTGGGGAGGGTAACAATGGTCTTGAATTTCCTCCATTTGTACACAATCTGTCTGACTGTGGATTGGTGGAGTCCAAACTCTTTAGAGATGGTTTTGTAACCTTTTCCAGCCTGATGACCATCAACAACTCTTTCTGAGGTCCTCAG
>JAJAGP010004829.1:0-42328 GCA_025084515.1 Ancistrus triradiatus | reverse complement strand
AGGTCACAAAGGACTCCAGGGTAACTTCTAAGCAACTGAGGGCCTCTCTCACATTGGCTAACGTTAATGTTCATGAGTCCACCATCAGAAGAACACTGAACAACAATGGTGTGCATGGCAGGGCTGTAAGGAGAAAGCCACTGCTCTCCAAAAAGAACATTGCTGCTCGTCTGCAGTTTGCTAAAGATCATGTGGACGAGCTAGAAGGCTATTGGAAGAATGTTTTGTGGATGGATGAGACCAAAATGGAACTTTTTGGTTTAAAAGAAATTTGTTATGTTTGGAGAAAGGAAAACACTGCTTTCCAGCAGAAGAACCTTATCCCATCTGTGAAACATGGTGGTGGTGGTATCAGGTATTCACATACTTTTCCACTCACTAATATGTAATATTGGATCATTTTCCTCAATAAATAAATGACTAAGTATTGTTTAACTGGGTTCTCTTTATCTACTTTTAGGACTTGTGTGAAAATCTGATGATGTTTTAGGTCATATTTATACAGAAATATAGAAAATTCTAAAGGGTTCACACTTTCAAGGACCACTGTAGTAACTGCTGTACAGTTTTTGACAGCGTGTTACTACCACTACCACTGTTCCCTCTTTGCTCATGCCTGTTGTGCAGGTTTCACATGCACTAGCTGCCATGACTTGAACCTGTTTTGCTTGCAACCTTGGCTTCGTTGAAACTCTTAGTTGCATGTGTGCTGATTAGCAGAAATGTTTATAGCTGTTAAACTGATAGAAATACAGATGTCTATATAATAGTCAATTCATACTCATGGTCTCTTTACCCACTGCATGTATTTACAATGTAATACAGAGCAAAACTTGTAAATATTTTAAAACCAATATGCAAAGCAATGTATCCACTTCCACTTCCAAGCACACCCCCAGTATAATGTGGTTCAGTTGTTTTGAGTCTGTGCGAGACATCATTATACTATATTTATTCGCTCTTAAAGCGGTGAGAGCAAGCCCTGGAAGAAAAGCAGCATTGATTAACCTTCACACAATTCCTTTACTTCATGTTGACAGGTCCTTCTACTTCATTCGGGGACCATGGCTCCGGGTCTGTGCTTTTAAAGCGTTCAGATTTGAAGGACTATGCCAGTTGTGCCACATTACTGCTACCACTCCATTTTTAGGAAGTTTTAAAGCCACTTAAATGGCTGAATAGAAGCCCTTGGTGATGGACACATAAAACACTTTAACACCTATCAAGGTTGAAGAATGTTTGTAACTTGTACATAAACACCCCAAAGACTCTCCTGGACATCTTGTGTGTAAAATGTGGATCTATACTCTATATAAATGGGAGGTCACAGAGGGAAAGCTTGGCTCAGTTGGAGTACCAAGCTAGCCCAAAGTGGTCAAATTCATAATGGTGTGAAAACACATTTATCTGAAGACTTACAGTACATTTAAAATGAGCACTTTTTTCTTATGATGTATTGTATTCCACTGGCATTTTGATGGTGTCATTAGAATTTCTGCCATGTAGGACATTGGTCAAATTATCCTTGTAGCCAATCATTATAACCAAAAAGAAACAGCCACCTATTCATTTTACTAATGACATAAGTGTTATGAGCACCATGATTTTTGGTTTTGTGAGGTTTTTTTATTGAACTGAATGTAATATGAGCCTCTTAAGAGCTGTAAATGGCAACTAATGGAGTACAAAGACAATTATCACTTGTCACACTTATGTACTATGTATCACCAAGGAACATCTGCCACAAATTTACCAGATGAAACTAATCCTCATCTAATTTGAATCTGGGATTTTCTTTATTTGCCCTGATCTAAGAAATGAACGAAATACCGGAGCTACTGCTAATGGATAGATCAAGTTTTTTGAATAACAATAGTGTGTTTTGCCTACTGCACTACTAATAATGAAAACTATACAAATTATACATAGAAACTGCACTACTGTGGCACAAAACATATGGGAAATGTGTAAAATTGTTTGCAGGTAAGGAAGAAACTCCACTGTAACATGTATTGTGAGTGGATAAAAGTCTGGCGAGTGAAATACTGCAGTCTGTCTGGGGCCTCAAGGATTTTTCTTACCCTTGTTATCACATAATCCTTCTTGCTGCATCCAGACAGCAACAGAGTGGATCATGGTGTGATAGAACACATGGCTTCTAACCTATCGATTGTTGCTACTCGCATGAGAAATAGTAAGACTAGGGGCAAGAAGACTTTCCACAAATCCTTTTCCAGTCTAAAGTAAAAAAAGTATGTGCAACAATAGTAGTTGGAAAAAGTTTTGAAAGTTTTGAACTACCTGGTTTTCTATCCACACTATGGTGCTTTGCATGTCTTTATATACACAGAGTCCCAGCACCTCTAAAAGTAGTAAGTCATTTATTTTATTTTATTTTTTTTAACAGAGGTTTGTCTCCAAGCTGAAAAAATAAAACTATAGGAAGTATATAGTTTAAACATAATATTTTAACAACGAAGTTACAGCAGTCCTCCCTTGCCTTGCGAATGGTATGATCCAAGTTATGGCTCATGGGCTCGGTATTAAAGGAAGTTTTCTCAGGTTTGTTGGTGTCTTTCCAGTCAGTGTTTCTCCTACCCAAAAAGTCAGATATTCTTCCTTCAAGTGTGGGAATGACACTTGTCATGTCCAAAATTATTTTAAAATGTACAGTTTTATGTTACAAAAAGGGGTTCTGGTCTCATTGGGTGCTCAGCAACCCTAAAGCTAAGGTATTTCACAACTAGTAACGCCTTCTCTTACAACAATATTTGCTGTAGCTGCTGATCGGACTTGCACAATGGCGATCTGGGATTTCTTCTGATTGTCACATCTCATTTGGGTTCAAGTCCAGACTCTGACTTGTCCAACCCAATATACAAATATGAAGTTATCAGCAGTCTTAGGTGTGGCCCTATGAACAGTAGCTCAGTGGCAGATATCTGGGCTTAATTAAAGCCTTTACAATTAATTAAAGAGAAGCTATTTGCAATTGACACAGTCTTGCTCAGTGGTCCAACAGTGGCAGCTGGGACAACCACAGTCTCTTGTAGATGGTCTCATTCTATTTTTGAGATAATAGTTAACCAACGTTGGATTTGTAATGTTGATTGGTGAGACAGGAACGCCATTTTTCCTATCCATTACCAGTTATGCTCTCATCCTTACTGGGTAAAGCAGTGTTAGGGCCTGAATTCACAACAGTGGCATATTGGCAATACTGGGCTTGAACACCCCTTCTGGTCAGTAGTCTAATACCATAACCATAGAGCCACCTCTTCCTTTGACTGTTGCCCTTTAAGACAATGGTCATTCATTTGAATTGACATTTAGTCATTTGGGAGATGCTCTTATCCAGAGCATGCAAACAGTTGAAGAAGCTATGATGCAAGTACTTTGATCTAGAAGTATTCAATTCAAAGGTTTCATATAGGAGCTTGAGGATAAGTTGACAAAATGCCTACAAAGAGAAGATGCAGCAGAATTCAAAGGATAGAAGAGATATTGTTACCGAATTGCACAAACAGAACTGCTAATTTCATGAAGTTGCACTCTTCTCAGTCCAAGACCACATGAGAGATCAGCATTGAAGGAATCCTTTGTGTCTACAAATGTGGACCATCAGTTCAATGATGTCACCAGGAAAGCCCTGACCTTTGCCATGCTGAACAACTTCGGGCTGCAGGAAGCCCAGCAGCTGTGCACGTATGTCAATGGCCCCAGTGCCACTATAAATCAAGAGCTTATTGAATTCACAACCTCCTGTGGTGTGTTAGCTGATTGGATTGATATGCATCCAGTTGTTTCGAATGAGCCTGATAATTTGAGGTGTTGACCCCATTTTCTCCTTTGCACATGCACTCCTACTGGACCCTATAATAGATCTCTGTTGAATTGCAGACAGGAAGGATAAAGAAGCAAGTCCACTGGATTATTATACATTTTTATTGTTTCTATTGGCAGAGGACAGTCTTCCAATCTGGGAGAACTAGAATGAGAGAGAGGTGCAAGAAACTCATTCACAACTTAAAGTGCTTGATTTGCAAAGGGTGCTCTACCAAATCTGAATTTACGGATCTGAATCTATTTTTGAATAGATCTAATAAATAAAAAAATGAGTGGACAAATAAGTTACTGTAATATTATTAGTGAAATTGTGGAATATATCGTGGGGTTACCCTTGTCCTGGTTACAAGACAACCCCAGACCCAGCCGCCACCCTGATGAGCACTGGAGACCGGAGATATTCGCGATAATCCATTGAATACAAACTGAGACCAGAAACTAAGTGCAAAGACCCAATCTTCAAGGGTGCCACCGGACATGGCTCTGCTTTATAGAGGTGCCAGACCTCTCTTTATTAGAGGAGGGGATCAAGCCAGAGAGAGAACCAGTGATCCCTGCCTCGGGCACCCTTGAAGTTCGGGTTGTTGTGCTCCAAACAGTTTCTGGTCTCAATGTGTATTTACTGGATTACCTTTACCACCAGGGATGGGTTCCTGAGTCTCCAGTGCTTCTCGAGGTAGGGGCCGGATCTGCAGTCGTCATGAGTGTGCCCCCACATTACATGGAAAGCTACTTTTGACAATTTCAACTGTATTTTAGAGTGATAGTGATATTGGAGCGTTCTGAGTTATCTGGACGAGAAACTGTAACAGTGTTACAAAATCTGGTCATAAATGTAAATGTCGTAGAATAATTTAGAACTGACATTATTTCTACTAGTTATTTTAAGTGATATTCCTTGACTGTGATATTCCTAAACTGTCGTTGGAGACCAATGCAGCGGCTGCAAAAGCTGTTGAAGCATACTGCACATGGAAACGGACAGTATTTATAAACAGGATCTACGGCCTGAAAGTTAAGCTTCAGTAGGGAACCTACAGGCATGAGAAAGAGAGAAAATCATAGAGAGAAAACAGGAGTCTTGGAATATTCCTACTGAATTTCTCTACCTGAAACGGGGGCTGGAACTTCTCCCTCGAGAGTTCTGTTACTGTCGTTAGAGGAGGATGTAAAGAGCAGGATGTCCAGCTCTCTATAACTCATCCTCCCTTCTGCTGAGCCTCTCAAATGAACTGTCAGCTCTACACCCGACCATACTTGCTTGCAATGCAAGCTCTGAATTGCAATTGAATGTAAAAACAGTGCAGAGATCTGAGATTTCTGATCATTTTAACCCATCTACTTTGTCCATGGTTTATTAAAAGTAGTAGAACTGTTTTCTTTCATTTAGAAAATCAACAAAAGATATTTGAGCAGGAGTATCCAAACTTTTCCCAAGACTATAAAATACAAAGTATGGAGTTATGTAATGTGATCAATAATGATCAGTTGCCCAGCCATCAGCACCAGGTGTAAACAAAAAGGACGATTAAAAGGAAATATAAAGGTATGTGCACTTGGACAACATTCGATCGTATATACAGTGGTACCTCAGTACTCCCCATTAAATTGTTCTGTGAGAGTTTTTCTTATAAGGAATTGTAAATTGAATGAATCTGTTCCAGACCCCTAGAAAATCTACAGAGAATTTATATATGGCTTTTTATAAAGGAGCACTGTGTCAAAGCAACTTTTAAGCAAATTTTAGATTATCTTCTAATATCTGAGGCCAATCCCAAATTGAGCAAGCCTAGGTCAACAGTGGGAAGGAAAAACCCCCTAAACGTTATGAAGAAACCTTGAGAGGACCAAGTCTGAAAAATGGACCTTGCCTTCTTGGCTGGCTTGGATGTTATACTGTATGTAAGACCTAAGTTATCTAATTAATAGATTAATAGTTGAAGTAAACAAACTAAATACATTTTAAGAGTGAATACATTTCAAAATATAACAATTAAAATAACAGGTACACTAACATTTTGGAGAAGATGAGATATGAAAGGTATAGTAAAATAGAGAATATAAAAGCTATAGCGTATAAGCCTAAAAACCACATTGTCCAGGTACGACTTGGTCCATGGTCCATTGACATTCAACGTTATGATGTACTGCTTTGCATTAGCTGAAATATAGTCATGACGCGTAACAGCGAAGACTCTGGTGCAGGAGGTTTTATTAAACACAAAGTAGAGCAATGCACACTTAATTAGGAAATTATGGATGAATCCGATTGAATCAGTAAAAGGATTAGATAGTAGCAGGTCCTCTCATGACCACAGTGTGCAGCCAGGTTAGTCTGCGAGGGCAGTAGAAGCAGACAGTGTGTGCTAGATCCACACTCTGCTGCCTGCCAACAGCAAATGCCATGCCAACAGATACCACCAGAGTAACCCAGATTCAAGTTCCAGTGGTACCTTCCAGCTGGGTCAGTCGTCACGGGCAAGGTTGCCCTAGTCTGGAGGAGGGGAGACCGGATTTGGGGAGTCAACATTTGGATTGGCATTCTGTTAGAGTTTGTGCTCGGCTACATGCTGTGATTCTGGAATAGGCTCCAGTCCCCTCGCATCCCTGAACAATATAAGCAGGGGTTAAACCCAGGAAACCTGGTGTTCTAAGTCTAAAAATCCAGATCTGTGGTGTGAGGGATGCATTACAGGGTGCATGTTACACAGCGTGAAACATTTACAGAGCACAGTGCAGGCGCTGCTGTTACCCTCAAGCTGCAGGGGTGCCATTAGGAATTTAGGCGTCTGAACATTTCATGCGCTTGGCCCATTGCCTTGCGACAAAACCTGACACACACCTACATTTTCGGAATCCTACTGTGAGCGTTATAGCTCCATAATTACAGCGCTTTAACCTCACAGTCGGTAGCACAAAGCAAGGCATGACTGAATAGAAGCAGCATGGCAGCGGTATATCAGTAGGGCACTGCATTCATTTATATGTTTATTTACGTGTTTATTTAATTACCATAGAATTAAACTAACAGAAACAAACTTGCACAATGCAGAGTCCCTGTCTGGATATGTACAGTGCACTTAGCTGGCCACAGGAATCTGGATCCTGAGAGCTCATTGGCTATCCGCACTTGTGTGTTGGGTCAGTGTTCTGACATGCACTCTGCGGGCAGTTGCTGTGACCATGCTGGTTGATGAAAACGACCAAAAGCTCGAAGTTTGGCTGAAAAGACTGGAATGAGCTCATTGTGATGAGCTCAGTGTGGTTGCAGGATGTATACGGAGTAACCAAACAAACAAAGCATCTCTAGAAAACACAGCAGCACAACGAGACAGAATACAGCAAAGTTTTGTTTTAACACAGATGCAGGTCTGCGCTGAGGTCTTAACAATGCTAATCAAGTATAATTGGAAATACAAATCTGTCCTTTAACTTTGCATGTTGTGGCTGTAAAACAGCTGGTCACCTCAATAGCCAGTCAATGCTGTAGATCCACGAGCAGAGGCGGGAGTTTAAGAGCGGAGGTCTGTTGCGTCGTGTGTGACCTCACTTGCTTGTTAGCTCACATTTGGACTAGAGACTGTTCTAACTCTGTTGATGTGTTTAAAGACTTTTTTGTGTATAACGTTCCACTACTTGTATCGGACTACTTAATGCCGATGTGTATATTTCACATTTTAGTTGAAGTATGACTCCATGACTTTAGTTTCATTCTTAGATGTATCATCTACGCTGCCCAAGGAGGTTGGGTCCCTTTTTGAGTCTTGGTCCTCCCAAGGTTTCTTCCTTCTAACACTTGAAGTTTTTCCTTGCCACTGTCGCCCTAGGCTTGCTCAATTTGGGATTGGACGTAGATATGAGGAGATCTAAACTTGTAAAGTTGCTTTGAGACAATGCTCCGTTGTAAAAAGCGCTATATAAATAAATCTGACTTGACTTGACACTACTTATTAGTACCAAGCTGTAAATGGCGTTAAGTGCATGTGCCTGTCCTATTGGCAGTACTACTCATTTGTTTGCTTTCCTCTAGCTGTCTATTCTCTGTAACATATAAACTGGTTCACATTCACTCAAGTCTGTTTTATCTGGCTGATCTTCCGTGTTGTTCGTAATACTCTCTGGCGGTGCATTTTTGGCTTCCATCAAACAAGTGTCAGGTCCATCATGCCATCCTCTTAAGTGTTACGGTTTTCCCTTAGGCAGGTTCGTAACAGAACATTGCTGTATTTTGTATAATCATTGTGTATTACCATTAATTAAAAACACAATGGCATTAGGGATGCTGTAGATTGTAGATGGTACATTCCACATTCCACTCTGCGGTATTTCTGACGCACATAGTTTGCGTGCAGTTTTCTTGGGAAAATACCCTTTATATTTACATTACAGGCTATAATATTATATAGACCATGACTATGGTATTTTCCATTCAATGTCCATGTTGGCCAACTTCCTTTTTCACAGAACGTAATGTGGTTGTTAAATGGCCAATATCTGTACCCTATTAGGCCAAAAGTATGCCAACACCAGTTCAAATGAGAAATAAAGATCTAGTAGTTAAGGTATTTTGTCAACACTCACTGCTAATGTAAGTCTCTAAGGTTTTCTCCTCCCTAACAAGTCACTTCGTCAACCGAGTGGCGCCGAAAAGCTTTCTCATAGAGTTTCACCTTCCACAGCATTTTAGCATTTTGTCTTCCATGGTCTGTGTGGGATTGTTTTAATACAGTACTTCTTAGTCAAGTGGTTGTTTGTTTTTGGGGCAGCAGGTACCGTTAGTCACATGGTGTCGCCAGCCATTGAGCGTTGCCAAAGTGGTGAGTCACATGACATTTCCAGTACTCGTCATCAACTGAAATTGGTTCCATGAATGTCACCACTGGAATGAACGGAGGCTAATGCGATTCACACTCTCTGCTTCTAACCTCGGAGTTCAAGCTCTTTAACAAGGCACTGGTTAATGCCATGGCCAGTGCAGCAGAGGGCAGTAAGGTCTGCAGGATGATGACAGTGGCAGATGCATCAGAGGAAGACAGACGACCCTGACCCCTCTAATTATCAGTCTATTGACCCATGTCTAATAGGATTTGACCTGTCTAAACCCACCATTTGTTATCCTGCCCTGTGTGTGCCGTGTAATTAATGTCAGCTTTGGTCGCCAGTTATTGCTTATTACAGCGCACCTGGATGGGAACCAAGTCATAGCACATGTTCTAAACACTTTCAGCTGCGGTTCGTTTTTGGGGTCGGAGTCGGTCTGTGGTTTCATTGGAAAACTCCTATTAATTGGCACATTGAGTGATAAAACGTGTGTACGCTGTTCACTTCCTTCTCCAGTTCTCACTTAGGGATCTGTAATGAATCTAAATGCGTTTTGCGATAAGACAGCCTACCCCTGCCCCGATGCCCCCACCCTGGTTCCAGATCCTGTGTATACGATTCTCTTCTACAACACTAATCCATTTATAAGATGGATTCATTTCGTCTGAAGCTTTCCATATGCCCTGCACAGCGTGTAGCCCCTGATTTTCTCAGACACTCACTGATATAATTAAGCTTACTGATGAGCCTGAGATCCTCACCATTCTGTTCTTATAGCAGACCCAAACATTTCAAATTATGGATTCATCACCTAATAATACTCTTTTCTACTGACCTTCATTCCATTCTTTGTGAGCTTAAGCATAATTTGGGCTTTTCATTGTGTTCTGGTTCCGTAAAACAAGTTTCTTGGCTCCTACCCTTCCAAAAAGACCATTCCTGATCAAGCTTCTTGAGACTGTAGAACTTGGCATCTCAATGAAGCTGCTACATGCTGCTGTTGCTCAAGTGTAAGGGGAGGTCACACTAAATATAGTGCTTGGCAATGTACAATGTTTTTTATATCGTGTACAAATGTCCTGTATTTTCTGGTTGTATTCTAATAAAGAGACTGAGAAATAATTATATATAGTCATTATAATATTTCTAAAACAATAAATCTGATTCCCCAGCCGATGTACATCTTCATCAGACAGTCAGTCGTGGCTGAGCAATTCCTGACCTGGACAGAAGGCACCACTTGGGCTCAGGCCACATTGCTGCAACATTGTAGTTGCAGAACTGTAAACGTAAAGCTGGCTTGTGTGGGAAACCGGGAACATTGTCTAGCTTCCCAAGAACACAGACGTTATTCCATTTGTGGGGTTTCAGAATGGTATTTTTCTTTTGCCTGTCTTTGTAGAACATCTTGAAGTTCTCTGTTCACAGGGAAAGATTGCATTTTACAATCCATAATGTTCGTACTGCTTCCTGCTAACCTCAAATCTGCCAGTAACAGTGCAGAGTCAACAACACTAAAGGCACAAAGTAAATGAAGGGTTGGAAAATGAAAGGAGCCGTCATGGGAAAAACCACTCATTAGCAACAGCACCTTCTGCTCTCTTTGGTCTGTTCCTAAACAGGTGGTCTCAGTGTTCCTGGCCAGATTGAGGAAGAGTCAGTGAATGGATTCCACCTGGGTCCCATTCAGACTGAACCTCGTAAGGAGTCCTACTAATTAGAAGTCCGAAGTTCCTACTCCTAACCAGTCAGCTAGAATAAAGCCCTCTCGAAACAACCATTATGGTCCTAATAGGGGAAGAGTTCATTTTCAGAAACTGCATCTTGGTGATGCTAGTGTTGAGTTTGGAGACAGTTTAGGGTTGTGACAGGAAAGACGGAGAATTTGGGAAGAACACTGGAGTGGGACAAAAGTATGTTCAGCATAAATGTTTATTGACTATCTCCAACTTCTGTTCTTCCATCTCATTTTGTGTTTGAGCCTTTCCACCAAATGGGTGCCATGCCATTACATATATAGGCAATTAATATAATTAACTGTAAGAAACAGTTTTATTAAGCACATTTACAATGAAATATAATGATTAAAATCCTTCAGAAATCTTTTTTTTTTTGCATTGTTGTCACTCCATAGCCCATCTACGCTAAATCCTCAATATTTTACACATTTTAGTCCCCAGGTTTTCACTCAACCCTGTTGCCCTAACATATTCCCAGTTCTGAAAATTATAGAACATACCACAAGTCACATGTTCAGTAGGAAGTGGTATCATCTGGATCTTCTGGAGATCATGAAGACCAAAAATAAATTCTCTCATATTTTTTTCCTGTATATTTGATGATGATATTGTAACTATGACTGAGAAGGTCAATTTCAACTTACTATCCTGTTACCAAACTTATTTTAGATGTTTTGTTTATTGTAAAAGACACATTTATGGTGAATCATTACAATATGCTCATTGTCCTAATGCTTTTAGTATGGACGCCATGTGGCAACATTTTATGTATTTGCTAATTCTATGCTGAAAACTCAAATGTTACTCCATATAAAGAATGTCAAGACTGAGTAACAGGAGAAACCATTCAAGACTCAAAGATTCAAGATTCAAAGAGTTTATTGTCATTTGCACAGTAAGGAAACAGGTTTCCGTGTACAATGAAATTCTTTCTTTACTCCTCACCAAGAATGCCAAACAGAAAAGAAAAAAAGAAAGAAAAATACAATGAATCAACAATAATAATGATGATGATGATGATGATGATGATAATAATAAAAACTAAATAACTAGTACAAAATTAAGTAGAACAAAAATTACCGCCATATATAATATGGATATTATTACCTCCAGTGGGAGCCTGGCTATTATTTACAGATCACTTAAAAAGGAAGTGAAAATGTGCAATAGTAAAATTATAAAAAGTATGTACTTCAGTACATAGCTGAACATGTGCTACAGTAAAGTGACAGTGGCATGTAAACATGTAGACGATAAAGTGCAGGGTTATTTCTGAGGTAGGTTCAAGAGACTGATGGCAGTGGGGAAGAAAGAGTTCTTTAACCTGGTGGTTTTGCATTTGAGAGTTCTGTACCGCCGACCTGAGGGCAGAAGTGTGAACAGTCTGTGTTGGGGGTGGGTGGGGTCCTTTAGGATGGATGCAGCTCTCCTGTAGACTCTGTGATGGTAGATGCTCTGCAGAGATTGCAGTGTAATCCTGGTGATCTTCTCAGCAGTCTTCACCACTCTCTGAAGGCGTTTACGGTCCATCGCAGTCATGCTGCCATACCACACGGTGATGCAGCTGGTCATGAGGCCAATACTCTTTATGAATGTGTGTTGTCTGCATTAGGACTCGCGTTTCTGACGGTAGAGGGTGGCATCGGCCTACTAGACTCGCTGAACCCATGCCAGTACGCACGCGTCGACAGCGCTCTGATCCCACGCCCTCCCCACAGCGGGGATCAGACGCACCTGCTGCTCGGCTATAAAGGGTGCTCCCTAAGCGCTGGCCGGCGGTGCGCACTATGCTTTCGCTACGTTTTGTTAGCATCCTATGAGACTGTCGCAGCTCCCCCTCTTCTCTCACCCAGTTAGGGACACTGGTAAACTGGTCCTGCACAGAGGGCCAGCTATAGTAGAGCTTAGTTGTCAGGAAAAGGACAGTTTCCCCACAGCGAACCCTTCTCTTCCGTTCCCCGGTTTCCGCTCGCTTGTTCTCTCTTACTGCGCACACGCACTTGCCGGCTAGCACCTCCGCTCCTTTCTGCAGACGCGCAAACTGCTGTTTCGGTTTATTATTTCCCCTTTATTTGGGATCACATTGCTCGTGGTCTTTTGGGTTATTCCTTTTGTCATTTTATCCCTTTCCTTTATCTTGTTCAGGCCATTTCTTTTGTTTTTGAATCTGTTGTGTGTGGCACCTGTGTCTGCTCTTAAGCTTATCTGTCCTTCTGTGTGTTGTATTTCTTAGTGGCTGTGTGGCGTGCTGTTAACACATTCGCCCCCGAACGCCAGCTTCCTGAGTTCAAATCTCAGCTGCCAGCCTGTAAGCCTGTTCAGGCACAGCTTTAATATCTTCTTCCCTTTTGGTTGTGTGTGTGTGTGTGTGTGTGTGTGTGTGTGTGTGTGTGTGTGTGTGTGTGTACATACATCTACTTATTTACTTATTTGTCCCTTCAGGAGCTCCCTGCACTTGGGTCCTAAATTATTTTCTGTTTGTTTAAAAACACTGCCTTTCTATAGAGGCGAACTCGTAACAGTCTGATTCAGTGTTGAAAAACTAATAGAAAATGATTTTAATTTTTAAAAGTTACAAAGGGCAAATGGCACCCAATCGGTGGAATGACTTCTTTACAGGGAAAAAAGGTTTTTCATAGTTTTTTGAGCACAAAGAAAAGTTAGTTTTTTCTATGGCAATCACTCATACACTACATAGACAGTGTATATAGGCCGTTACCTAGTCATTTAACTGTGAACAAGATTGGCTTTGAAAGTGTAACCAACCCCTTTGTCTCTCATTCTGTGTAACCAGGTCATGTTTTAACAGATATGGTATTTCACACGATCTAAGCTGTAGTCCTGATTTATGGTTTGCACTGTTAGTTATTGCAGCCCAAGCTGCTAAACACAGTGCTGCAGAAAGAGCACCGAGATCCTGCTGAAATCCACAGTGGAACTGGGTCATACCCTCGAGGCTGTTCAATACATAATTATGCAGACGTGCTACTGCCCTCACTGAATGTAGTGCACACTCAGACTGGCATGAAGTCAGTTGCAGTGTTTAGTCATTATGAGCCTTTTTATTGAAGTTATTGAGATGTTTAAAAACAATGTTCCACAAAGAAAGCTTGGAAAGATTTGTATATTTTAGTCCTAACTTTTTTTCTGATTTGGCTTGTTTGCGTTGTCTTGTTGAAAAATGCTTAGATGTCCCTGAAAAAGATTGGACTTGTTGCTGAGTGCTAGTCGTTGGTCTGGAGCACTCTGTCTATTTTCCCAAAAAAGGTCTGGAACACTGAATCATCTGAAAACAATACGTTTATGTTTCTACTGTGTGATGGTCCATCCCAGATGCCTCAGAGTCCAGAGTAGTTGACGCTGCTTCTGGACGTGGTTAACATGAGGCTTATTTTTGCACACCAAAGTTTTAAGTGGCATTTGTGAATGTAACGGTATTGGTGCTTGATAAAAGTTTGCCAAAGTAATCCTTAGATTCATCCATAGATGAATGGCTTCTTGATACAGTGCCATTTGAAGGACTTGGAGATCACCGGTGTTCAGTTTAAGCTTGTGCCCTTGTCTTTTACAGAAATTCCTCCATATTTCTTGAGTCATTTAATGATGTTATGCACTGAAGAGAAGGAAATATGCAAATCCCTTTCGATCTTTTTCTTGGTAACCTTGATTTTTAAGCAGCCATGAAAGTATTTTCCACTTCTCACCAATGTCAGTATAGTACAGAAGCAGAACTACACAAAAATCATTTGCTTTGACTATACCAACCCATAGTTATATATACATTTACAGCATTTAATAGATGCCCTTATCCAGAGCGACTTACAGTTGATACAGTCTTACAATCCAAGCAATTGTGGATTACGGGTCTTACTCAAGGACCCAACAGTGGCAGCTTGGCAGAGGTGGGATTTGAACTCTGGACCTTTTGGTCCATAGTCCAGTACCTTAACCACTAGGCTACCACAGTCCCTAGGCTACCACAGTCCCTATGTACACACATAATATCAAACATGAAGAAATCTCCTTAGACAAACATTACATACAAAAGGGCTCGGTGACATTAAGCTAGGCACTTTTCCACTTTCCACTGACTCAGCTTGTCAAAGCTCTGCCCTGCTGTAGCTGCCATGGTCAATTGTAAGTCCTGTTAGTGTGAAGGTAGTAGAAATGACTAGGTTAACTACAGGCATGAGGCAGAAAGCCACATAAGCTTCCAGAAGAAGGCTGCTGAGAGCTGAAGAAGATGGCCTAAAAAAACCCGCACCCCCCCCCTGGAGCAAAACCATGACATTCACGGAGCTTCCATGGCTGAGCAGCACCATACAAGCTTAAGATCACCATACCGAATGCCAAGTGTAGGCTAAAGTGATGTAAAGCACACTACTTCTGGTCCGTGGAGTGACAGATCTCTTCTATGGATGTGATTAGGATATAAATCAACAAAACTTTTTGTGAGACTACATTTACAGCATTTAGCAGACGCCCTTATCCAGAGCGACTTACAATTTGTACAATCTTACAATCCAAGCAATTGTGGGTTAAGGGTCTTGCTCAAGGACCCAACAGTGGCAGCTTGGCAGAGATGGGATTTGAACCCTGGACCTTCTGGACGACTACTCTGCTACAGTCAGTTTATAAGTCAGTCCCACAGTCAGTCTATGGTCCGCCATTATTCTCCTTCCTTCTGCTCAATCATAGTTACTGTCAGAACAGAACTATAAAAATGAAATGAAGGACATTCAGTTTATTTACAATGCACCTCAACGAAACGAAGGACACAACGATAAAACTTGCCTTGCAAAAGCACAGTTCGTCTTACTGCGTAAGGTTAAGCGTCCTTAAGGCACATCTGTATCAGATAAAACGTTTGCGGCATTTTGCTGAGCTGGTTGCCTAAATTTAAGAAAGAGATTTTTGAGCGAACATGAAATGTTCTTCTTACTTAAGAGTTCTTTTTTTAAACACATAATTGAAGTGGAAGAAGGGTTAGATCCTTGGTAATGCCAGCCTCCAGATTGTGGTAAAGTACAAAGAAACCCACAAACCAGATGGACTGACATGTCTCACACTTTCCAGGTGGAAAATGTTAACAGCCTGTCTGCCTGTTCTTTCATACAGTGCCAGAGACTGCTGCACACTACACGTTCTGCTATCCTCACTGATAGATGTTTATGCACAATTTTCTTAAAGCCAATTTTGCTTATAGAAGCACATTTGGAACTGGTTGTACATGTTGAGTTTGGGGAAATACGTTATTGCTGATATAACCTACCGTATTTTTCGGACCATAAAGCGCACCGTGTTATAAGACGCAATATCAACGATCGGCTGCTAACGGATCTATGTTCATACATAAAGCGCACCGGGTTATAAAGACGCATTAAATGAAACAAAACTCGTAAGTCCCGTCGGAAGCTCAGTTTGGTCTTTACCTGGCGCAGGGCGTCTTCTTGCTTCCTCCACTTCCGTACCATTGATTCGTTCATGTTGAATTCTCTCGCAGCTGCTCTATGTCCATGTTGTACTGCGTGACTGATAGCGTTGAGTTTGAAATCCGCTTCGAAAATAAATGAATGAATGCACGTACCCTAATGCTGAAGCACATACCGTATTACTCCGCGATGCTGCGCACTACGGTTGCCGTAAGCTTCGTAACTTACCAAGACCGTGCTAAAACATTTTGACAGATTTTTGAGCGCCGTGTACCATCTACAATCGGTTCTACGTCAGAAAGCACAACCAGAATTAATTCATACATTAGACGCACCGCATTTTAAGGTGCACTGCATTTTTGAGAAAGTTAAAGGATTTTAAGTGCGCCTTATGGTCCAAAAAATACGGTATGCTGTATGACTATAAAGGATGTAGACACCTGTACTAATTAGCAGTCTTTGGTCACAGTCCCTGCTAAAGAGCTCATAATATGAAACATACAGGCATGGTATATCTAGAGAAAAATAGTGGAAGTGGAATGGGTTGTACTGAACACACCTGAGTCTTAACACGTTGGTTCATCAACTTCATGTCCTGCAATCCTAAATAAAAACTGAGGATGAGTTCAACGGTTTTTCCCACTGAGCTACATAGAAACCACGCAAATCAAGAAAACTGTAATTTGCACTGATTTGAAACCACGCAATCAAAGCACTGGATTCATTATCCCAGAAACACACAATTAGTAATATCCTTAATAAAATTGGGCAGCTCGGTGGCTCGGTGGGTAGCACCATTGCCTCACAGCAAGAAGGTCCTAGGTTTGATCCCAGGTTGGAGCGACCTGGGTCCTTTCTTTGGGTCCGTGTGGGTTTACTCCAGGTGCTTCTGTTTCCTCTCACTGTCCAAAGACATGCACTAGATTAATTAGGTTAGGTTAACCCCCAGAATCTCTCAAAAGGAAAATATGATGGATGTTATGATGGATGATGGATATGATGGATGAAGGAAAATATGATAAAAAATGCTGGATCCCAGGACACATTGGCATCCCAGGAAATGAAAAGGTGGACAGACTGACACACAGCACCCCTACCAAACAAATACAAGTATTTGGGGACACTGGACTTAGTGATCAGCACCTTCTAAAAGAGGATTTCCCACCAATATCTAAAAGCTGTTGCACCTTTATATAAATAAAACACGATTATTGAATGCAGCCAATACACAAGTTTTAGAGATGGTCTGAGAATACCCAGAACTATCCGGGACCATGGGTGTACTTGTGGGGTTGAGGGGGTTGGATGTGTGTCCCTCTCAAAGTTTGGAGTGCATCCTTGTGATTTCCTGTTTTAAGTGTAATGCATTTTCTCTTGGCTGTTAGCTTTGGCTGAGAAGATTACTATTATTTTTAAATGATTATGGTTGGTACAGTGGAGGGAGGAAGGCAGAGTTGCTTTTTTTTTGCAAGCTCGTGCAGGGTGCTCCTTAGTGATTTTTGTCTTTAGAGTTTATGACTTTTCAGACCCATTTGTCTAGTAATTTGTTAAAGAGCAAGTAGCGACAAATCTAGTGACTTGTTTTGTACAAACCATAGCTCCTTCCCACAGAAAAGCACATCTCCTCTGTTCTGAGATCTGGAGCAGTGTATACATGGATGTGATGGATTATAGCGCATAGTTTAACTAGATTTTGTGAATTTCAATGCAGTAATCTGGTCGTTTTGGTTCATCCTGTAAGATGTAAAGGAATTGGCACATGACACCACTTAGCGACTTATTTAGCAGGCTGATGTGCAGGTTAGGTGGGGTGAGCAGTGTCCCCTTCTGCTGTTTAGGAAACCAGAACTGAGCCAAATTCTTATCCAGTATCTTATGCACACAGGAATCAAAAGTCTAACTATGAGACCCCCTGAGCAGTAACTTGCCCCAAGAAACCATCTGGTATAAATTTTTCCGAAAGGTAGCCATGGTGTAAAACCCCATATAAACAAACAAACCGGTGGTTTGCCAACATTGATGGAGAATGTGGCTGGCTTGCACAGAGCCCTGACAGAGCGCAACTTTATTAACCACCTTAACATAAACCAAATGGCACCAGTGAGCCAACATGATGTCCATGTCCGACATCAGTACCTGATCTCACAGTCATGTTAAAAAAAAAAGAGCATTGCTGTAGAAATCTCTTTGCATGCTAATATCCATGTTTCTTAAAATGCAGTTTTTGGGTGTCTACAAACTTCTGGTTCTATAGTGTACACAGGCCTTAGCCTAATCCATATTATGTGCATACAGGCTTCTCATTATTATTGGCACCATGTGATAATTACTGCAGACGACCTTTAGTGTAACCTACATGCTAGAGTATCTGAAGTCTTTTCCTCCCATGTTTGCTAGGATAATATTTGAAATCACTGAACCGAAAAGGTATCAGAGCATCTTATCTGGTAAGGTCTTGACTGTCATTCACACATGAGCCGATCTGGTCTCGACCCAGTAAATTCAGTTTACTCTAAACGTTGGCTCTCGAGAGCGTTCGCTCACAAGCTGCGGTTTGAAAGTCGGACTGCGATAAGATCTGTGCTGAGTGTAAGGCGTGACTTTGGTCTGGACCTGACTGCAGAGCAGTTATCCTCTGGGAGCTCCAATTTCCACATGCTGCTAGTTAAAACACAGTGGCCTCATTCAGCTCCGGCATCCTGACTCACCTCATACCGTCCGACTCTTGACAGCTTCTGAGTTAGTGAGGAAACCCCTGATTATATAGGACGGTGGATCAAGGAGATCCGAATGGCTTTCTGCATTGCTGAACTCAAATCAGGCCGCGAGGGCATGTGTAGGTGAAGCTGTATGGGAGTTGCAGCTTTTGCTGAGACCCACTGAGAAAATGGGGCTTGTCAGAATGAGTTAGAAGTGGAAATGAATATACTTTAGGTTTATTGAAATTCAAACAGCCGTTAAAATGGAAATCTCTTCCATTGGTAGCGTTTAATATTTCATATTTCCTGGGCAAAATATGAAATATACAGATGTGGCTAGAGGAGGAAAGTAAAAAAAATGCTCTTACTTGGGGAGAGTAATGACTGCAAACAATACAAGTACTCACATGTACTTACAGTACTTAAGTTTACATAAAAACAAAAAAAACCCCACCAGGGTCAAGGCTGGAAAGTGCCACTGGCACTTCCGGCCATCACAGTCACCCATTCACTCACTCACTCACACCTAGGAGCAATTTGATTAGCAAGTCAACCTGCAGAAATGTTTTTAGAAGGTAAAAGGAAACCTATGCAGACAGGTCAAGAACCTAGGATTAGCCCCCGTCTCGCCATAATCCCCACCGGGATAAAGCAGTTGAAAAATGAGTCAATGGAGAGAGAAACTGAAGTCATTTTCTACTTAGGTGACATGGCTAACAGTAGTGACGGGGTTGATGATTCACAACATGTTTTCTGGTAAAAACGAAGTCTGAGAATTATCAATCTGGAGGGCACTTCCTATCATGCTGAATCAGCCTTAATGCGGGTGTCCGCCTCAGTGGGCCATTTGTGAAAAGATGAAGGCGTGCATGACCTCATCAGAATTTTAAGTCTGTTGAACAGCCAACGATTTAAAAATGAAAAACAAATGCAGTGGAAAGATCAAGACTGAAACTGTCGAGTAAATGTATTCATGACTAACCAAGTTGGAGTTTTATTTCTTGAAATATCATTTTGTACAGAACCCTGACCATAACTCCATCTCTCACCTTCGAGATGAATTGGAATGCCAGGAGTGTGGCGTACTGTCCAACATGGGTCAATGGTCTCATTTTCAAAATCTGTTTCAAAATCAAATGGAAAGACTGATGTAGAATCAAAGTAGAAAAAAATGACATATAAATACTTAGGTTTTTTCTTTTCATTTTTGATTGCCCACAAACTTCTGGCTATATAGTGTATTGCAAATATTTTGGAATTCAAAAATGTATAAACTACAAAAATCTTGAACTACTTGATCATTTGTCTTGATGCATGCTCAATGACCCAGGAAAGAAAATCCATGAAGTTGAATCTGTTCAACTTCTTGGATACTTGATCATTTCCATTCTTATTGTCCCATTATCAGCACTAATGCAGCCTTTGTGCACATTTCAGGTCAGTTTACATTTACATTTATTTTAAGTGAGCAGACGCCCTTATCCAGAGCGACTTACAACTTACACAGTCTTGAAGTCCAAGCAAATGAGGGTTAAGGGTCTTGCTCAAGGAGCCAACAGTGGCAGCTTGGCGTTTGGGTCAGGGTGAGATTTGAACCCTGGACCTTCTGGTTCATACTTTAACCACTAGGCAACCACAGTCTCACAAAACACATGTATGCAGTTAATTCCTACATTTTATATTACTGAGCAGACACACTTACCCAGAGTGTCTTGTACAATCTTACAATGCAAGCAATTGAGGGTTAAGGGTCTTGCTCAAGGAGCCAACAGTGGCAGCCTGGTGGGATTTGAACCCTTGACCTTCTGGTCCATAGTCCAGCACCTTAACCGCTAGGCTACCACAGGCCTCAGTTAGTGGTCATACCGTAGTGGTCATGCACATGTTTAAAGGTTATGGACTACAGTTAATAACAACACCTCAGGACCAGTAAAAGACCTACATGAGGGTGAACCATGTCTAAGAATAATGAACTGAATCAGATGCAACTGAAGTCCCGTCATGATGATGGTCTTGTGGCAGAGTGTGATGTAAAACAAACAAATGAATACAAGGAAACACAGTGAGTAGAAGCTGACTAAAGGTAAAAAGGACAGGACACAATGAAGTCTAGGTGCTGTTAGACAGCTTGTACATTTATTCTGGTGTTATTGTAGGTTTTACAAAAGTAAGCCCATGGTTAATCATGACCTAGGTTGGTATTACATAATGATGTCTGTGGTACTCCCAGTGCATATGTTAAATGTTTTAAATGATTTCTCCAGACAGCCACATAAGCACCTGTTGCCTGTCACCCAAAGGATTCAGTGGATGATTGATGACTTGAGGAAAATGAGAGCAATTTTTTTTGTTGTATTTTTTTTAATGGACTTGTAGCATGTAGTATCAGGTTCTTCAGGTGAAAGACAGAGTGAGAAGGCAGGAGGGTTTTGCTGTTACGCAGAAAGGAAATCCTAGATGATGAACCTCCCCTGGGAAAAAAATGCACCCTTCTTGCACCCTTCACAAGTCAGACCGTCTTGGTTTTCTTTGTGTTGATGAGATAACCAGCGGAGTTCAAAGCAGGAGAAAAGACAGAGCATGGGTATAGTAAAGAGCTATTAATGGAGGTTTTGCAGATGTGGGACAAGCTTCATGGCTCCTACATAACTCATAATTTAATGTACATTCGAAGTGGCTGATCTTGCTTTGAGCGACATATCAATGTAGCCTAGAAACCCCAGCTTTATAACTGTAAAACATCTGAAAGAATTATATTCTTTTAAAGAGCACCAATGTAGACCAAATGAAATCTTAAAGTACTCCCATTTATGAATCATCCAAAACCACCTTACTCTGATCAAGGTTGTGGTGGATAAGGAGCCAATACATCTTAGATGAGATGCTCTTTCATTTCAAGGCATCAAACATGCAGTTAGTCATTACACTGGCTCACAAGAGGGTAACCAGTCCACCTACTGGCAAATATGAGAGATGGGGAAAACCATTGCACCCTGAGGAAACTCCCTCAGATATTGGGAAAAGGCAGCTTAATGGTTAAGGCACCAGGGTTTAAATCCCACCTCTGCCAAGCTGCCACTGTTGGGTCCTTGAGCAAGGTGCTTGGATTGTAAGATGGACCAGCTGGAAGTCGCTCTGCATAAGGGTGTCCGCTAAATCCAAATCCAAGCTACCAATCAGATTTTCTGCAGTTAAAGTTGAATGTATCATAACCCGAGGAGTTTAATATATAATCTATATGACACAGTGTAGCCTACCTTAAACATGCTTCAAATATTTACATGACACTACACTTGGGTAAAATCATTAACACAAAGCTTTTTATTATAACGTGTTGAAGATGTAATGTAATTTATAGAATAATGTATTGAAAGCCAAAAATAAAAACAAAATGGTTAGTCCATTGGCGGGCTGAGGGCGTTGTTGCTCAGCTGCCTGGATGGTAGTGTCGTGCTGCGTATCGCTGGCCTGCCAGAAAAAATAAATTAAAAACCGATTAGCACTGTGGTAGCCTAGTGGTTAAGGTACTGGACTATGGACTAGAAGGTCCAGGGTTCAAATCCCACCTCTGCCAAGCTGCCACTGTTGGGTCCTTGAGCAAGACCCTTAACCTATACTTGCTTGGATTGTAATACTGTATCAGTTGTAAGTTGCTCTGGATAAGGGCGTCTGCTAAATGACATAAATGATCCATCGTCAGCTGAGGAGCGCCTGTATTTAGAAAAGTTTTAGACACTGTTGCACAGACTGTATGGCATTGTGTGTGGGACTGTGATGGAGCAGTGATTAAGGTCTAGACTAAGGCCATGAACGTCTAGGTTTCGAATACCAGCATGTATGGCTTTTGAGCAATCGCTTGGACTGTACCCTTGTAAGATTGCTGATCTGTAGCTAAGTCAGTCTGGATAGGAGCATCTGCTAAATGTGATAGTAAATATCTACAGTATTTATTAATGGAGATGTACAGGATGGTTTTATTAACGAGTTTAACAACATCCTTTAATATATTTCATGTTTAATTGGGTCTCGTATATACTTTCTGACTTTCATATTCAATGTGCAGACGTATCTGGATATCCACAAACCTTTCTCTGTGTATAAGGTCATTTCCTGACATGATAAATGTCGTCTATTGAATAGTAATGGGTCTGTCTTGGTGCTTCCTGAGAAATCCCAAACATATTCCTCGAGGCCTGTCGAACGCACCGGACCTGGTTCTCTTCCATATGGAACAGGTTACGTGACATATTACAGACTTGATTACCTTTCTCTCTCACTCTCTTGCTCTCGCTCACACACGATTATTTCTGCCTCTGACTACTGTGGATACAGAGGATTATTGTTACGAGCTAAAAGGCAGATGAAATCGCCATTGCGGGGCCAAAGTAAGACGACTTTGCCAAGACTCCTGTTATAAGTCACTTGTATTACAATAGTGACAAATCTTCTGTGAAGACTCACTGGAATGTAAATGTAGCTTCACACTGAATGTTTCCACCATCCAGAGAGCCATCTTGGCTCCACAACTTTAACATGATCGCTTCTGCCTGAGAAGGATCCAGACACTTTCTAAAAATGTGTGTTAGTTCATCAGAGTGGCTTCTTTGATAAACTTCACAGATCTTAGTGTCTATTTATTGGCATTTTTGGTTTGCGACCAAAGTTGTAATGTGTGGCCTACCATATTGGGTCAGCAAGGCTTCTATGGTCCATGCTTCATTCAACAACGATGGATTGTTTCTATTTATGTTTACAGGATTTGTCAGTCGCATTTATCCCGAGTGACTTTTGGTACCACTGTGTAATAATAATGTCAACAGCATCATTTGCTTTGCAACATTTTCTGCAAAAGTTTGGTGTCCTTGTCCATTTCAACCCCGTTATCAATTGATTACCACAGAAATCAAGCATAGTTTCTGCTCGACTATCGTGAAAACCTACAGTCACGCCGTCCCTTTGTGACTTTTCACTTTGTGAAGTACGCTGCTGAGTGTTTTGTGATTAATGAAAGCGACAGGTAGAGATAATAAAAGCCTGCTAAACACATGCATCACCATTATGCAGGATAAGGAGGACGTTCAGTGTAGGAGCTTTTAAGGAGTCTTGAGTAACTGTGATGTGCCATCATTCAGACTAATCTTGTCACTCTGCTTTAAAGATGAGCTCCAACTCAGACAAGGAAGTCCATTCAGAAAGAGCACAATACTTAATTCTGTTAGCCTTGTTGAACATCGTGGCCAAATTAAATCTGGCAGAGTTTTAATTAAATCTTGACATCCGACACAGTGGAATACCTTGTCCTTATTTCATTATGTCAAATAAGAGTGAAGGAAAAAGTCTCGTGGACTTGGGGACTCATTCGCCGTCTCTCTCTAATGGTCAGTCAGCGCTTTCTCTTAGCTCTGCTGATCTGCAACCAATTAATACACTTCACACATTGAAGATAAACATATTGCAAGCATTCCTTCACTGTCACAAGAAGGGCCTCGTTCATTGCACATGTCACTCATGAGTTCTTCATCCCATGAGACTGCGAAAACAATAAGGTTTGGTATCGTTTGTATTTTAACGATTTAGAGTCTGCTTATTGATTCTGGTTCTTATCAAAGTGTTCGTGGTTACATGATGCACCAGTCCTGGCAGATAGGTGCTTGCTTACAGATGTATTTTTACACTAATCGTGGCCGGGACTGTGGTAGCCTAGCGGTTAAGGTACTGGACTATGGACCAAAAGGTCCAGGGTTCAAATCCCACCTCTGCCAAGCTGCCACTGTTGGGTCCTTGAGCAAGACCCTTAACCCACAATTGCTTGGATTGTAGGTCGCTCTGGATAAGGGCGTCTGCTAAATGCTGTAAATGTAAATGTGTATTTGAAGCATAAAATGCCTTGGTGGGAACTGACAAGTGGGATCGAAATTCTATTTATTTATTTTTTTTCTTGGAATTTTAGAACCGGTTCCAAATTGGAAACAGGTTTTGATACCCAATAATAAACAGCATGAATTGCACATAGATTATACAAGGAGACTTCAAATGAATATTTACTTGCCTTGAGAGTAGCTGTGATTAAGAAATGATGAATTTACTTTAAATATCCCAAACCTGCCAGTTTGTGTGTCAACGCACATTTTACTTTACTGTATACACTCAATCGCCTGCTATCTGAAGTTTTGTTGTTGTCATTTACGTCATTTCATTCTTCTGACCCACTAATTGGACCACTAACCTGCTATAATGAATGCTTATCCATAAATCCCATGACACTGTAAAAAAAAAAAATGCTAGGGTTGGGTATCATTTGCATTTGTGAAATAAATGAATAAATATATAAGCCTAATGTGTAGGTATAAAGAATATCTTTATATTGAGAGATTTCTTTCCCATTTAAACCTTTTATAGGTAAAAATTGTACACGTGACTAAAGCAGTGACCTTGGAACACCAAACTTCTCTCACTTACTACTGGTCATAAGTAATCTCTACTGCTGAAATGACAAACATGTGGTCCAAAGAGAAGGTAATCATTTTTACGTACTTAAACATAATTGGTTTAAATGGGAGGAAAAAACCTTAACGTACAAATGATTACTTTCCTTTTGGGTAAGAGGTTTGTCATTTCAGTAGCAGAGATTACTTATGACCAGTAGTAAGTGAGAGAGGTTTGGTGTTGCAGATCAGAAAAAGCTGGGACGATATGGAAAATGCTGTGTTCCTTACATTGGCTTTTATTTCATTGCAGACAGTAGGAACCTGAGATATTTCATGTTTTTCTGGTCAACTTAATTTCATTTGTTAATAAACATCTATTCTTGCATTTCAGGCCTGCAACACATTCCAAAAAAAGTTGGGACAGGGACAATTTAGGGCTAGTAATGAGGTAAAAAAAATGAAATAATGATGTGAACAGGAACAGAAGTGAAATTCTATTTTTTTTTTTTTTTTTTTTTATATAGCGGCTTCCAAATTGGAACTGGGTTTTGATGCACAACCCTAAACAATAAACAGCTTGTACATAAATTATGCACAGAGACCTCAAATGCATATTTACTTCCCTTGAGAGTAGCTGTGATTAAGAAATGATGGATTTACTTCATGAATGATGATTTTTATCCCAAACCTGCCTTAATTTAGTCAGTTTCTAAGTGTCAACCCACATTTTACCTTCCTGTATACAGTCTCGCCCCTGCTATCTGAAGTCTGAAGTAACATTTGATACATTCTATTCCCATAACCCGCTAACTGGACCGCTTACCTACTATAACGAATGCTTACCCCAAAATCTGTACCAAATCAGATCTGTGGCATGTAGCCCATCCTATCAGTGAACAAACTAGTCTTTAATTTTATGCAGTGATTAATTATGAGGTCATGATTGTTTATTTTATATTGTGGCCCTTATCGCTACCAGAAGCATGCTGTGGGACAGCAGAGAATGTGTGTTAGCAGCTTTTAACTAGAGCAACTACTAGTGCTTGAAGTTTGTGGTGATCTTAGGAGACATTACCTCATGATGGCACAAATGGGCTCCATCCTGAGAAAAGGCAAGGAATAATAAAATTAAATTGAATAAGTTGGCTGAGTCACTGCATGAAGCCAACAAGGCTCTCAGTCTGTTGGACATCCACTAAAAGGTCATTCCACCCGTATGGAGTGGTGCTGATGCTCATCTTATTTGGACTGCTGTTGAGCAATCCTTTTGTCTTGAAGGGTACAAAGGTATAGATATTTGATTCAAACCTTTAGGTAGGAAAGGACTGGTCCATATGTAGCTTTGTAGGTGACCAACAGTGTTTTAAATCTGGGAGCTACAGGGAGCCAGTGATGAGAACGCAGCAGTGGGGTGACATTAGAGAACTTTGGTAAATTGAAAACCAGACCTGCTGCTGCACTTTTGAATCAGTTGCAGGGGTCTGACATGGGGCGATCGGCCAGGTGAGAGTTTTAAAGAAATACTTTATTTCCTTTAAGTACATTTAGTAGCATGTACTTTTATACTTCTACTAAAATATACGACTAAAATACATACTTCAACCTTTCATTTTTTTGGTCAGACAAGTAGTACGTAAGTAAAGAACATGTGTACTTCTGCCATGGATGGATAACAGGAGGCCCACCAGTGAAAAAGCCCCAGCACAACTATTTTACACTGACATCACTGGAAGTACATGAGGGATTTAAATATACTGGAATGAGAGGAATTTTTCAATGAGAAATAATGAAATTAGGGTCCGCATCACTATAGGCCTCAACATAGTAAATGGACTAATTTGCTGTGCTGTTTATCTGATATTCGCGGTTTGAGAGGCAGCTGTAGGACCTGCCATGTTGGGTTTCCTTGCTAGCGACAACGGCGGATGTACAGTACTATGCAAAAGTCTTAGGCCACCATTAGATTAGATATGCCATTGTATCAATGATATAATGACCATATACAATTGTATAAATTTATATTTAGTAGAAAAAAACAGCTTTTATATGGTACTGTGTATTTAGTGTGACCTCCACTTACACTTGAACAACAGCAGCATCTGGCAGCTTCATCAGGATGCCAAGTTGAACCTTCTACAGTTTGAAGAAGCTTTATAAGGGTTGGTCTTTTTTGATGGGTAGCAGCCAAGAAAACACTTTTTCGGAAGCAGAGCAGGGTGAAAAGGCTCAGATCTGCTACAGCTCACAAAGACTGGAATGATGATCAGCGGCATAGAGTATTGTGGAGTGACGAATCCAAATTTGGAGTTGTATCAGACTACATAATGCCAATGTGCATATTTTACATTTTATTTGAACCATCACTCCAAGACTTTTTAGTTTCATTCTTAGATTTATCATCTACGCCACCCACGGAGGTCGGGTCCTTTTTTGAGTCTTGGTCCTCCCAAGGTTTCTTCCTCATAACGCTTGAGGAGTTTTTCCTTGCCACTGTTGCCCTAGGCTTGCTCAATTTGGGATTGGACATAGATATTAGGAGATAATCTAAAATTGTAAAGTTGCTTTGAGACAATGGTCCATTGTAAAAAGTGCTATAGAAATAGATCTGACTTGACTTGATGGTGCAACGCAGTGGGAGTAAGTGATGGCTAATGTAAAGAAAACATGGGAAACGGTGCTAAAGTGGCTACCCAAGAGTGAAACAAGATACCTCAAATGGCACCCATGCAACGTCACAAACTGTGTAGGAACATGATGGAATAGAAAGATACAAAGGAAGAGACACGACAAAGGAGACCAAAAGCAGCTGAGAAGGCCACATCAGGACACACCTGCTTTAGACAACTCCTGCCCATGTGTGGTGACTTGATTGCTTGCAGTTTGTTGAATATACACCAGTTCAAAGTCTAGAATGTACACAGTAGAATCCATTAAAGTGAAACATTAACATCTGATCAAAAGTGCCAATCATATAGAAACCTGACCCTTTCTTCAGTGAAACATGGACACCCTGTACATTCTACCATTCATTAAAAATTCTTCTTTAACGAGAACTACGGAACTATTATGAATAGATAGATGTGAGGTTATAAAGCCTGGCTCTTGGCCTGCATTCCAATTCTTTAATTCCTCCCACAGATCCCAGTGAGTGAGATTATATAGGATGCTTTATGTATTTTGAATAGCTACACTGAGACAAAGCCATGGTTCATTGCTCTGGTATTTATGAGCTGGTCTGATTGAGATAAGAAGCTCACCCTGTGGCATGCTGATAGCAGTTTATTAGTCTTCATCCATGAACAATGGTGATCAAAGGAGCGAGTCGGAGAAGCTCATAGAATCATCATGTCATAGCTGTTAATTACAGCACAGCACTAAAGATGGTCTCTGATATGTCACAGTACCCTGTGGCTGACAACAAGCTGCTGTGAACAAACATGCTTTCAATGTGCCTTGTTCATTAAAGGTTTCATGATTGAAAACGTTGACAATACTATAAAATAAAATGCAGGGCTTAGCCAGAATATGTCTTCAAATGTCAAAATGACATTAGTGGTTGAATGTGAAACATTTGCTTATCCTGCTAAGATCTTCTTTCAATCCTTTTGAAAGTCATGAGGCTTTGAAAAGGCCAACCTTCAAGCAACTTTCTTCAGCACTTATACCAGAAATGGTTTATTAAAAAATGACAGAATACTCTCTTTTCAACACCGATGTTACAGTGGTGCTTGAAAGTCTGTGAACCCTTTTGAATTTTCTGTATTTCTGCATAAATATGACCTAAAACATCATCAGATTTTCAGACAATTTGTCTGACTGTGGATTGGTGGTGTCCAAGCTCTTTAGAGATGGTTTTCTAGCCTTTTCTAGCCTGATGAGCATCAACTCTTTTTCTGAGGTCCTCAGAAATCTCCTTTGTTCCACAAACATGTTGTGAAGAGCAGACTTTGGTAGATCTGTGCTCTTTAAATAAAACAGGGGGCCCACTCACACCTGATTGTCACATACTTTTGCCACCCACCATTTTCCTCAATAAATAAATGACCAATTATAATATTTTTGCCTCATTTGTTTAACTGGGTTCTTTTTATCTACTTTTAGGACTGATGAAAGTCTGATGATGCTTTAGATCATATTTATGCAGAAATGTAGACAATCCTAAAGGGTTCACAAACTTTCAAGCACCACTATAAATAGTTCTGGCTTCTATCTGCGCTGCAGTCAAGAATGAGTTGTTACAATACAGTTATTCCAAAAGCATTTTGGAATAACCAACAAATAACTTGGTTTTATAAAATAATCTATACTAATTGATAAAATAATCGGTAGTGATGTTCTGGACTGTGATCCAAAATGATCAATACATGGTAAATACACTGATGTCTTTTTCCTGGTCAGGTCACTGTCCGTTTCAGAACTGGGTAGGGGTTGCTATTTTGTTGGATTGTCCTCTAGCTGGCCTCCCCTCCCTCAAACACAGCCAGTTGTCTGCATATGATTGCTGACCAGGCCAGAAGGCACCACCAGGACTCACACCCAGGTGCCTACACAGATACTTTAATTTATTATATTTTTTTAATGTAACTTTTTGAAGGAATCCTCCATTTATAGAAATTAGTGAGGCATATATTATGCAAGCGATCAGTTTTGGAAGGCATTTGACCCGCACCACTGGTAGCTATCTCATAATGTTGTTGTATTGTATAGTTCTTGCGCTTATACCGACTTTACAGTTACAGCATTTAGCAGACGCCCTTATCCAGAGCGACTTACAATTTATACAGTCTTACAATCCAAGCAGTTGTGTGTTAAGGGTCTTGCTCAAGGACCCAACAGTGGCAGCTTGGCAGATGTGGGATTTGAACCCTAGCCCTTCTGGTCCAGAGTCCAGTACCTTATTCGCTAGGCCACCACAGTCCCTTTGAAATAGACTTTTCTGTCTTAAGCGTTATTCAGATTAGATTTGTTTATCAGGGGATTACTGTAACCTAATATTTACACATGCAATCAATTGTCAAAAGTCCCCCTAGTGAGGGTTGTGGTGTAAAAGTTTTTATTGGGAATATTTAAGTAATTCCATAAAGTAGCTTACAGCTTTACACCTGTAGATGCCTCTAAAGTAGAACCTGGAATAAGCAAGTGGTGTGTGACTTGTCTTTTCTCATATTATTTCTCCTCTAAATGGTCTCCAATTGATGAAACATGAGTTTTCACAAAACCCAGTCCAATTAAATAGTTCAGCAATTGTTAAAGCCTTTATTTTTGTCTGTGATTGACTCTGATTCATGCACTACAAGACCTCGAGTGAGTACCTGCAGGTAAAAACTTTTAAGGCAAGGTGACATCTGCCTGTAGAATCAAACCCAGACTGAAATGATCAGAGCACCACTGAGCTGGTTGAAAAACATTTGGTAATTCTGTATGTAATTTTCTCAGTGGAGGAGAGGAAAACACCGACGCGGCCGATCTGGACATAAATAAAAACTCAGAGCACCTGCAATAGAGGAACCCAGGACCTTATGTAAATTTTAAACTGAATCCCTGAATCATTTTTCTGTTGAGGACACGACTGTTTTGTTTGTACTATTTCAGGAAAGCAGAAATTAAGAATCAATTTACTGAGATTCTCAATTTACAGGCTTCTCGTGCACTTCTTTTATTAGCCTGGTTAGCTCCAGTCTGCTTCTCAGTATGGAGGTCTTTATATTAAATCTTTAATTTGTTGGCAGTCTGACACGGAATGACCTCAGTGTCGTGGAACAACAATAGACTGCCTCGTTTCTTGAGAAAGCTGTTTTGCCTTTAACATTTGGAACCCAAAATTGACGTTGTCTGTTTACTACATAGCTTGCAACAGAAAAACAATTTACTTGCTCTTTTTTTGAACGGAATAACAGGTTTCAGCTGGGCTTACAAAATTACCACGGTTATTCTTATAAACAATTAGCATTTACTGGCATTAGGCAAAACACTTTATGGCTTTTAAGGCTTATTTTATAGTTATTACACCCTGTCAAATGCTCCGTTCTGCCATCGTGTTAAAAATTGCTGCGACTTTGATTCCTGCTACAGCATTAACACGTTATTTATTTATTTCCAGTCACCGTAGCCATGACTCTGAGCGTACGCTGCCTATTCATAATGCAACCAGACACACAGCCGTATGGAGGGAGCTGTGAAAGGTCTGTCCCAAATCGATTACCAAGCAATGCCATTGAAATTTGAATCTGCATTTGCTTATCGCCTTTCTACTGAATGATAGCCAGTGCTTTTTTTTTTTTTTTTCTTTTTTTCGAGAAACAGCCTTTTTCTGCTGCCGTAGGCACTGAATCAATACTTGGAAGCTTCTAAATGCACAGTTTAAATAACACAAGTAATTTCTTTTTTAAGAACGTCAAATCCTAAATCTAATCTTACATTTCCTGTGGGTATACTATCATAGGCAATGGTATGCAAAAAAAAAAAAATTATGGTTTAAATGTTATTTTTACTTTTAGTTTTTATCAGTGTAGATTATTTTCTTGACTGTAAGCTGCCCACTTTGTTGCCAAAATATACGTTTTTCCATTAAAAAGTGAAACTTTAACACTACAAAATGTACTGTAGTGTGTTACTGCCCGTTGCGAGCTTATCTGTGACAATGGGGCGTAATAATAACACAAGGCACCAGGCACAATCTTCCCCTAGACTCTCTTTCATGCTCAGATCAGAAAACTCGAGCCTCGTGTTCACTCCACTCACCTGGTATCGTTTTGTTATTTGGCCAGATTCCAGAGCAGGAGCATTTTGCAATGGAACAATTCCAGCCGAGAATGGATTTGTTTTGCATTACGGAGCAGTTTGAGATTATACACCATGTCTCCATTAGATTTTGATACACAACCATGGAAATATCAGGAGCTAGCCTCATGTCCTCCCCTCGCACCTGGTATCATTTTGTAATTTGGCTCGAATCTAGACCGGGAGCGTTTTGGTATTTGAAAGGCCAGACAGAGACAGGCTATTTTGCATGGAACAGTTGTCGATCAGGCAGGAGATTAGGTGGTAAGTTTTCTCCTTAGTAGACATTAGGCTTTCACAGTTGCCCAATAACCCCAAATAACTAAAACCCTGTTAGGAATTGCTGTAGGTAAAAACAGAGTCCTGCTAAAGAAAGGAACAGGGAAAGCAACAGTACTTTTTAATAAACTCATTGACAAAACCCAGATAGAAATGTCGGATTGCTGCAAAACTCAGCATGCAGTTCTGTAAATGATTACAGATGTGGTCTGATTACACACTGGGTTTTTGCCACAAGGGGGCATAAAAGTGCTTCTCCTGCTGTCCTATAAAAAGACTCTAAGACTACTTTTGGGTAGTGTACCATTTACAGCATTTAGCAGACGCCCTTATCCAGAGCGACTTACAATTGATACAGTCTTACAATCCAAGCAATTGTGGGTTAAGGGCCTTGCTCAAGGACCCAACAGTGGCAGCTTGGCAGAGGTGGGATTTGAACCCTGGACCTTCTGGTCCATAGTCCAGTACCTTAACCGCTAGGCCACCACAGTCCTAAAGCCAAAAGCACTGGCATTTGGTGAGAGATTGTTGACTGCTAGACATGCCCTTAAAGCCCAGTTGACAGAGTTTGAGATCGGGCGCATCACTGAACTGAGAGAAGCAGGTTGGTTGTTTTGATAAATTGTCCGCCATCTATGCCATTTCTATTTAGCTGTTAGGAGGTTTTGGGAGCAGTGGTTCCATGAGGGCATACACACAGTGAACAGGCCCAGGCCCAGGCCCAGACATGCCACCAGTAGAGAAGATTGTTTGATCTGCTGACAAACACGAGCAGCTCCCACAGTTTTGTTATCCACCATCCAGACACTGGTGGCACCTTCACTACACACCCCTGTCTCTGCCTGAACCATTTCCAGGGGCTTAGTGGTGTAGTGAACAAGAAACCTGGACTGTTATGGACTGGAACCATATCGTCTTTAAAGGCGAATCCAGGTTCTGTTTGGCATCGATCATGGAGGCATTGTGGTGAACATATCAATCCTGCCTTTGCTGTGGAGCGACACACTGCCCCAACTGTTGGTGTGATGGATGAGGATCTACAGGTCCAGCTGCAACATCTGTGGGCAAATGTACTGCAGTGTACAATACAGAACCTGTATGCCTCCAATGCCCAACCGTAGCTGATCTTGTATCCAGGCTAGACGTGACCCAACAGGGTACTAGAACCTCCTTTCAATTGTAGTTTTCCCAAATAAACTTTGGCTCTATTGTCGTAATCACTTGCATATAATCACCATTATATTCATGCATATAAACTTTAAATCAATTCCAATAACTCCTTCTTGCCAAGTTATTTTTGTCAATGAGTATATATGGGTACAATGCCAGTCTTATTGTTGGTTGCCATTTGATGGCAGTGAGAGACAGCAATTCAGACTGCAGGGGAGAGGTAGTTCAACCACTTGGGTGCAGTACAGAGAGTAGTATCAACTCCCGTTCCTGTTGTAATAATGGTTGGGTCCAGTCGAGCCATGCTTGAGCCTTGAACAATACGAGCTGTGAATTTGATTAGTATAGATTCTGTATAAAAATATAGTTTCACTAAAAAGCTGTCAGTCCATACATTATGCATTATTCATATCAGAAGATATGAGGAAGCTTGTAGCCATTATCTCTGGCCCTGACCGCATCCTTCATGATGGGAGAGTGTGGGTGTGAGGTCTTAAACGAGGCATATATACCAAACCCCAGAGTTAAATCTTCACTTGCTATGGAGGCCGAGCTGTAAATTGCATAACGCTTTCATGTAGCCATATCCTCCCACTTTTCTCTCCAGCCTGGGGAGGGGCGCTGCAGGTTATTTATTTTTACAAATAGCCATCTGCTGTGCCAGATTGTCAGAAGGCTGCTTGTTAAAAAAAAACCTACCCGACCTGAATCTTGAGCTACGTAGAAACCATTTTTTAAATTTTTTATTTTTATGTGGGCAGTATAAAATGTTATGATATTTTGTTATCTATGCATAAACTGTAACACACTTGGGTTGCCACAATGTTAAAGATCCTTCAGTGTGCTTTGGTGTTATCTCAGAAATCCAGAGTGAAAAACACCAGGGAGGATGTAACTCAGTTCCACTTCTTCTCAACTGACCCGGGCGGCAGACCCAAAGGCTGTTCACTTTTCCTGTCACAGCTTCACAGAGCACCACCGGAGATATTCTTTAGTTTGAACTCATAAATAACATGGTCCGACTCGCATCCAGGGAGTATTTCAGGTCCATATCATCTGATGAATGCTAATGACGACCTACCTGACTCCCCCATCTGTTGTTTAGTGAGTCCAGAGGGAGCACCAGGCATAGTGTGGAAAGACAGACAGAGCAGCAGGGACCGATGAATTAATGTGAGCCATGACCCTTTGCTTACAGCACAGGAATGATATGTTGATGCTCCATTTACTGTTCTTCAACTGGTACTGGGATGTCCAGGAAAACGAGTAAATCGTGAAGATAGGTAGATGTGAAGATACCACAAGTAAAAGATATGTATGCTCATTATAGCACACTATAGGAAGAGCCGTGGCACCATGACATTAAAAAGATTTTTTTAAATAGCCACATTTAAAATGATTTACATTTACAGCATTTAGCAGACGCCCTTATCCAGAGCGACCTACAACTGATACAATCTTACAATCCAAGCTATTGTGGGTTAAGGGCCTTGCTCAAGGACCCAACTGTGGCAGCTTGGCAGAGGTGGGATTTGAACCTTGGACCTTCTGGTCCATAGTACAGTACCTTACCTGCTAGGCTACCACAGTCCCTACCACAGTCAGAGTTATAAACTCCTTAATGAACTCGCTCTTTTTACAAAATGTGTTGGCGTTACCTTGACGTTCAACATTTCAACAGTAATATTTGCATTCATTACAAATCTGTGTTTTGACTTTGTGTTGTATTGTATTTCTCACAGGCTATTTTTGCATTTGTTTTTCAACCCTATGTACAGCATGTTGGTCAGCACAAGTTGTTTTGTAGCTTGTTGGTAAGATGTCTTCCATTATCAGTGTGGTGGTGGGCTGTGGTGGCAGCAGTTACTGGACCATAGATCAGAAGCATGAAAGTTCTCAGAGACTTCGGTTAGCTACAGTTCCTTAAAGTGTAAGCTGAGCCATGCCAACTAGCTATCATCTGCCTAGTAAACATAACATTAGCATGCTACAGCGGTGCTTGAAACTTTGTGGACACTTTAGAATGGTCTACACTTGTACATAAATATGTCCTAATCGAACTTAAGTACCTCTTGAACATGTTCATAAATTTAAGAGTATTCTGGCCCATTCGAAGTACTTCTCGACATTTATGTCCACTTCTGCCTTAATTTAACTTTTAAAAATTAAATCTACTAGCTTGAATTATATAGTTACTACATTTCTAGCGCAGGTGCAGAGGTGGAGTCAGCCTCAGGTGGAGTAAGAACTACTTATAACTCATTCGTAATTTTGCAGACTAAGGCTTTTGGGAAACACTCTCAAAACTGTGGTAAATTCGTAAGTCGTTAAGATTTAATCATTATATGGATTTGCACCCCAGATTAAGTCCTAAAAGTAGATGGAGACCTTTTTTATGCAAATTATACAAAACAATTATACAAACAAGGCATTAATATGACTCACATTTTGTACTTGCTAGAGCTATGGTTAATAGTGCCAGATAAACGAGACACCACTCCATAACCAACAGTCCTTGCCTCACTGGAAGCTGGTAGTTGGTCTCCAATGCTGAGCCTCTCTGGTTTGTATCCTACCTCAGACGAGGTGAGGTCTGTCCGTTATAGAGAAGTCCTCATCACTTCATACACTGTGCTTCATACAGTTTCTGGTGTCAGAGTGTATCTTTTGCCAGGGTGAGAGTCTGGGTATCGGTGCTCTTCGGGATGGGGGTTGGGTCCTTGTCTTGTCTTTGTGCCATGTGACACCGACCATGGCTACCCCCATGATATACTCATCTTTTGTTATAAAGCATGTGAACTGCTTCTTGCATGAAAGGTGATATATACAGTTAATTAAATTTATATTATGTGTTTAATAGCAGTAATAAATCCCAGCTACGCATGTGTAATTAAACTCTGAATACCACCGGCTGTGATGGATATTACACAATAACAAGAGGTGTTAACAATTACTATTGTTGATTTTATTGATTGTATAGATTGATATTGGGCATTGTGATGGTATACTTGGCAGTACTGTATCATGAAAACCATCACCCACTGCACAAATTGACAATATTCTCAGATCATGGTGTCAAGGTAAGGAACCAAATTAAACACAGTCCACCAAGAGCATGTCTGTCTGGACCTCACAGAAGGAGCTCTGGATTGGATTACAAACTGCCAATCATGCCAGGAATAGTAGATAAGAAATTATGGCAAGCCATCTGTTTAGAAGTTTTGAGAATGACCCCCCCCTCCAGCACCAACTGACCTGAGAACAAACCATTAGCCAGATGATGTAAGCCCCTTGGATTTGCGTAAAGTTCTTATCCTTATTCACCTACTATTTTGAATCTGTATAAACGTCTTATTCCATGCTTGTTTCTTTAATCTCTCTGGCAGTAAAGGATTTGCCCCGGGGTAGATCCTCAGATTGACTAAGCCAGGATGTCACATCAGAATACATAGCCATCCTTATTTCATTTAGATTACAGTGAAATCTATATGGCATTAGATTGCACCTATTAATACAAGCTTGGTAAATATGAAGCCATGATGCATGTTTGGGGTCTGTGCTTGCTTTAGGGGAAAGACAGGAGGCTGACATGGTGGGCCAAAATCTGAGGACACGGAGCAGGTGTCCCAGCTGACATCTGTCTCATTTCTCAAGGGAATAACCATCAGCAAGCAGCACGAAGACCCTCACAATAGAAGATAAGCTCTTAAGAAGTCCATCTGCATATAAAAGGTACATTTTTATTGATTTAAAGGAATAGGTTATGTGTATATATGATGCTGTATATTTTTTCTGAAAGAGTATTACAAGATGTAAATAATTATTGCATGTCTTGTGTAAAAAATTGTTCCTGATAAAATGTACATATTAATGTATTTGATTAAGATAATATAATGTAACCTGTTAGGGCTGTGCTAAAAAAATCATACAGCAATATATCGCGATATTTTACATATATATATTACATTGATTTTCAGCTTAAAATATCTTTTTTTTTTTGATGGAGGAAAAAACAGTTTAAATTTCTGCTCCTGTAGATGCTGCGTTTTGACTCAATTTGTCTGCTGAATTACATTTACATTTACAGCATTTAGCAGACGCCCTTATCCACAGCGACTTACAATTGGTACAATCTTACAATCCAAGCAGTTGTGGGTTAAGGGTCTTGCTCAAGGACCCAACAGTGCCAGCTTGACATAGATGGGATTTGAACCCTGGACCTTCTGGTCCAGAGTCCAGTACCTTAATATCACAGTGTGCATTGTATCGCAATGTATCGTGTTATAATCGTATCGTGAATTCCTTTCCAATACCAACCCCTATAACCTATATAGAGGTTCCAAAAGTATACACTCCACATTTTGGCTAATCTCAGCTATATTATTTGTTTTAAATTACTTGAAAGCTGTTTAAATGATTGCTTACTTTTGAATCAAAGATTAAATGTTAGAAATATTATGCAATCCAACAAATTCTCTTCAGATCCCACAGTTAAATGACACTTTTGTCACTAACTTTGGGACAGCCTGTGCCAGAAATCTTAGATGCATTCCCTGGCCAGTCCTTCACTCAGGGCTTGAAAGGGGTCACTGTTTAAGTACAGGGGGATGCTTCATCACACACGTATACCTATGTGTCCGTGTGATACACAACCCGACTGGAAAGCCCTGCCAATCCCAAGTTATTGCGTTTCTGGACTAGAATTTCCACTGCATCACCCGAAATGCCCCCTATTCACTATTCCCTATGTTCTACATGCTATAAAGAGCTCTATTAACCTGTTGGGAGCAGAACTAGTGTGTTTGTGTGTGTTAAAAATATTGAGACACCTTCTTATCCGCTTTGCTCTTTGCTTTGAGAAAACAGGTTCCGTCATAGAAACGCACTGATGTACTGTTATATGGCACATAACAGCTTGGTCATCCTGTTTGTCTATAAACGCACCTAAAGAATTGAATACTTTGCAATAAATGATATATATGTGTGTGTGTGTGTGTGTGTATATATATATATATATTCGTTTTAATGTTATCAATAATCATATTGTATCATGTTACTGTGCAATATATGCTTGAAATACTGACTTACTGATCTTATTTAAAAAAAAAAAACGATCCTTATGATCAAATATTTATGGGTTTCATTAACCCACTTCTCTTCAAATGATAAATATCAACCAGAGGCCTGCTCATCTGTCTATTACTATAATATCATAATGATCCCTTTCCGTCAAAAATAACCTATGCCCATATATTTTGGTTAACATGGAGCAGTTGGTTGGTTGTACCCTCCCCCTTCTTGACCTGGATAATAAGATTTAAAAAAGGCTTCTGATCAGAAATGCATCCAAGGGCGCAGTGGGAATATTTTGAAGGCGTTGAGATTCATGTGTGGAGCACATGACGGGAATGAATGGAGGATGCACACTTAGGGTGGTTATTATTATTATAGTATCAAAGTAAACAGATGGCTTATACCCCCCCCCCCCCCCCCCATTCAAGATGCAGCTCGAGCAAAGAGCAGGACGCTATAGGAGAGGCTTCTCATATGAATTCCAGACATGCACGTATGTGATATCGAACGTCAGTCTCAGCTATTGGTCTATAAATAAACACAGAGCGCAAACAAAGGTGGCTTATCGTATAGAATTGAGCTGCCCTATTTCAGCCTGATCCGAGATACAACATGCAAGATTGAAAAACAAGCAGGAAGCAATCAAACTCGAGAATGAAAGTCACACCAAGACACTTTTAATATTCAGTGCAAACACAGATAAAGGTGTTTGTCTTTTAGGGAACCTGTTTCCCTGTAAGGTCACTGAAATCTCAGGTCACAGCTTCCAGATGTTCTCTTAACCGAGAGTTTGTTTTAATGAGACCGGCACATACAACTCACTTTACCGCATGCTACTGAGAATTACATTGCTGTATATATCCCTCACTGGTGGTCTAATACTTTTAGTTCTGCTCTGACACTTTCATGATTTCATTTACATTCTTCCAACATGTACTCTTTCAGGTTCTTTCTTTCTTTTGAGGTGAGCAGCCCTCTACAAATATCCTGAGATTTTGGCAAACAATAGACACGCTTAAATAGCTTACAGTGGTGTGAAAGTGTTTGCCCGCTTCCTGATTTCCTACTTTTTATTGCATGTTTGTCATACTTAAGTGTTTTGGAACATCAATCCAATTTAAATATTAGTCAAAGACAACACAAAATGCAGTTTTTTAATGAGGGTGTTTATTATTAAGGGAGAAAAAAATCCAAACCTACATGGCCTTGTGTGAAAAAGTGGTTGCCCCTGCTTGTTAAAACATAACTATGGTTTATCACACCTGAGTTCACTGTCTCTAGCCACACCCAGGCCTGATTATTGCCACACCTGTTCTCAGTCAGGACATCACTTAAATAGGACCTGCCTGACAAAGTGAAGTACACCAAAAGATCCTTAAAAGCTACACATCATGCCGAGATCCACAGAAATTCAGGAACAATTGAGAAAGAAAGTCATTGAGATCTGTTAGTCTGGAAAGGGTTATAAAGCCATTTCTAAAGCTTTGGGACTCCAGCGAACCACAGTGAGAGCCATTATCCACAAATGGTGAAGACATGGAACAGTGGTGAACCTTCCCAGGAGTGGCCGACCGACCAAAATTACCCCAAGAGCGCAGCAATGACTCATCCAAGAGGTCACAAAAGACCCCACAACAACATCCAAAGAACTGCAGGCCTCACTTTCCTTGGTTAAGGTCAGTGTTCATGACTCCACCATAAGAAAGAGACTGGGCAAAAATGGCCTGCATGGCAGAGTTCCAAGTTGAAAACCATTGCTGAGCAAAAAGAACATTAAAGCTCATCTCAATTTTTCCAGAGCACATCTTGATGGTTTGGAAGACTTTTGGGAAAACATTCTGTGGACTGACGAGACAAAATTGAACTCTTTGGAAGGTGTGTGTGTCCCATCACATCTGATGTAAAAGTAACACAGCATTTCAGAAAAAGATCATTATAGCAACAGTAAAATATGGTGGTGGTAGTGTGATGGTCTGGGGCTGATTGGCTGCTTTAGGATCTGGCCGTTCCTGCTCGAAAACCGTCCAATGTGGCTGAATTACAACAATTCTACAAAAATGAGTGCCCAAAATTCATCCATAATGCTGTAAAAGACTCATTGCAAGTTATGGCAAACGCTTGGTTGCAGTTGTTGCTGCTAAGGGTGATCCAACCAGTTATTAGGTTTAGGGGACAATCACTTTTTCACACAGGGCCATGTAGGTTTGGATTGTCATTTAAAAACTGCATTTTGTGTTTACTTGTGTGGTCTTTGACTAATTTAAATTGGTTTGATGTTCTAAAACACTTAAGAGTGACAAACATGCAAAAAAAAAAAAAAAGGAAATCGGGAAGGGGACAAACACTTTTTCACACCACTGTATATGACATAATCTCAGAGCCAGCTCAGCACTGGCACAGCTTACACCAGTGGATGTGCAAAACCTTACATTCATTAGCTGGGTTACCGTTAATTGGTTTTCAAAATAGGCGACACTAAGGGCAGCTAGGTGACACAGGCAGTAGGGTGGTGAGAACTTAGGCGGTAATTCCACCAAGTTATTGACGGAATTGAAAGTTGATACGTAAAAATTTAGTTCATGTGTAACTGTTGTGTTCTAATCAATGTTCAATCCTTGTTGTTTGTGGGCATGTTTTAAAGCTATGACTTTTAAATAAACTAAAGATGATATACAATGCTAAGGTATTGCCTGAGAAATTGTACGAAATTAGCATTATGCTATCTGTGATGATCTGATGAACAAAAAACAACAAAAACAAATGAGGTTCCTAACTTAACCCCTGCTATATAATGTCACGTGTGGCTAGTATGTGCTGTTTTATGAATATATAGGTCTATGCAGAGCTAGGAGCATCTAGGTAATGTGGAGCAAGCTAGCCAGATAGCCTGTTAGTCCTACTGTTTGGCTTTCTTGTCAGTGTTTTAGCACTTTATGTGGAAAAACAATTAAACAGCTTCATAAAATAAAGGTCACTCATTGCTACCAGTTCCTCTGCAGGAAGGAAGAAATCAGATTACTGACTGACGCACTGAAATGGTTTCTTGAAGCTATTTGATTATTCTGTGCGGGTAAATACACTTAAATTTGAGGGGGGAAAAAACCAAGCTATGTAATCACCAACAGCCATGCAAAGTGAGTGAACCTTTTAAAAAGCGTAGGTTTTTTATATTCGTTGATAATTTAAGAGTTCTGAGCTCAGAACTGCTCTGTTGTGGAGACTTTCAGACTTCTGAGCTGGATATGGTCTGTCTGGGATTGGTATTAAGGCTCTGAGTAGAGAGAGGAAGATTTTTCTTTTCAGGAGCTCAACAGCTCTGAGGTCTTTGCACGCAAGCACAGAGCATCTGTGATGAGCCCCTGCCATTCTTCGTGGTGCCCTTATTTATTGGTGCAGCGGAATCGCCAGAACAGACCTTCTGTGAATTTCCAGTGATTGATAGCTTGTGATAATCTTTTCATCTGCTATCGATGCTGTCCTAATGACATAACTCTTGAAAGTGACAGTATGATCTCACTGGAGTTGGAGATCTGTGCCGTCACATGGATCACGTCTAGAATAAAATGGACCTCCTGAGTATTTTGAGGGCTACCTTACCACAGACATACCACAAATCAATGGATTTTGACATGACATTTGAAAGCCCTAGTTTCCTTCCTTTCGCTTACATCCTCTGTGACTCAGGATCTTTAGTTTACTTACTTTGTTTATGTTGTCATGGAGACTGGGTGAGATTGAAATGCTGCAGGATGTCCAGCACTAGATATCTTCAGGAATAGGAAGGAGGAGGATTTGACATTAGTTTGAGACTCTGGCTTCGGTAGTCTGCAGTTCTGCCCCCTCATTAATATGATATATGGGATCCTGGAACAGGACGACCTCAGATGAACTTTGCAGTTTAGTTTTACTTAGTGGTGCTTAAGTTTTTGAACCCTTTAGAATTTTCTATATTTCTGCATAAATATGACCTAAAACATCATCAGATTTTCACACAAGTCCTACAATTAGATAAAGAGAACCCAGTTAAACAAATGACACAAAAATATTATACTTGGTCATTT
>JAJAGP010004828.1:0-42351 GCA_025084515.1 Ancistrus triradiatus | reverse complement strand
ACTGCAGTCAGAGGAGGAATTAATTTCCCAGAATACACCTTGGTTGGTGTGGTGGATGGAGAGATGTTTGTGTACTATGACAGCAACCTCATGAACTCCATTCCAAAAACAGAGTGGATAAAGAAGATCGAAGCTGATATTCCAAACTTTTGGAGGATACACACCCACGATGTACAGGTTTATCAAAATGACTTTCAGGTACATTTGGCTGATATAATGCAGCGCTTTAATCATACCAAAGGTGAGAATCAGAGCTTTTATCACAATATCATCTGTACTCACACAACATCTTACAACACGGTGAAAATACTTTTAAAATTGACTAGCATTTTAAAATAGGTTTATAGGCTTCAACTAATAATAAGTATTCTTGTTAGTTCTGTAAATACCCAGTTAATGGTTTAAAAGCATATGCAATATTTTAAAAAACCTTTAAAACAAACTGAAAAAAAGAAAAGTACGTTTTCTTTACCAAGGGCCTGTGAGCAACCTAGTTTTCAGCTAGAAATGTCCAGTTTGTTCTTTGTGAGCTGGTCAGTAATAATAAATAAGTATCAGTTACTACATGCACTAGTTGTTTATGCCGTGCCATTGCTGCTGCTGAGATTCACAATTACACTCATCTGGAGTGAAGTCTGACTGAATTATATCAGCAAATATCTTCCCAAAGTCAGCTGTGTTTATCAAAGGAAAGTGTGACTTTATGAGAGACCTTAATGAATTTGCTCATGACTCAGATTCACTCCATTATTGTTCAGTAAATCCTTCTCTTAAGATTCTCTGCTGTAATGAATCTCTTCAGGTTGAGGTAAAACACTCCGATTATCAAATCATGGACACCTGCCTAATATACTGTCCTCTGTGTGATACCAAAGCAGCTCTGACTCAGCAAGGTGTGATGGATCTTTTTGATGGACTCTATTGTAGGTGCTTTCTGTGGTGACAGGTTTTAGTATGGGCACTCTGACCCGCTGTCCCATCTGAGCCAAACTGACAGAAGAGTAACGGTGGCACAAGTCATATAAATGTGACTTTTTGATGAAAAAAAAATTGTTTCAGCACTTGTCATTTGTTTGGTGCTTGGTGCTGAAGTACAGGGGCATGCTGCCCCAGTACTTCAGATTGTTACTCCGTTACAATCTGACAGTATCTCTCACTCAGTGCAGATCTCTGTGAAAATCCTCTGTAAACTTTCTTGGGTTTTTAAAACAATTGTATTTAATCTAGTATTTAATGTAATTATTGTTTTTTTGTTTGTGTCTATACAGTGTATGCAATACAACTCCCTTAATAATATTAATGCTGCTTCATACAGGATTTTTTGGGAGCCTGGAACAGAATAATTCAATTTACATTATTCCCTATGGTTAAGATACACCATTCCATTTCTTTGTTCATTTGCTGTATCATTCAACTGACAAAGACTTAATTTACTTAATTTGAGATTTAGCTCTGCTGAAAAGTTTCAAGTTCTAAATCCTTACTTTCTTTTGGGGGACTTTCTTACCGCACAAGGTAAAAAAAATCTGACATTTTTACCTCGTGGAGACATTTTTCTGGTTCCCACAAGGAAAACAGTTGTATTCTAGAAACTGAAACTTTCTTCTGAAAAATAGGGTGAAAAATATTTGCTTTCGGTTACAGAGGTTAAGGTTAGTAGTAGGTGTAGCATTAATTAGCTACAGTAATTACTATGTCAATTGGAAGTCTTCACAAAGATAGTGTGACAAAGAAATGTGTGTGTGTGTGTGTGAATATAAATATCTGATGTGGATAATAAGGTTTGGGTGACATGATCAACGGACTTCACCTTACAGTAATCAGTGTGTGTTTCTGCAGGCATTCACACAATACAGCTGGTGTTCGGGTGTGAACATGATGAAGACGGCAGAACTAAAGGATTCATGCAGTTTGGTTATGATGGAGCAGATTTCATCAGTCTGGATCTAAAAACTCACACCTGGACTGCAGCTAACGCTAAAGCTGTTTTTACCAAATTCAACATGGAAGCCACAGGACTTAGTGCAAATTACTGGAAGCACTATGTGGAGAACACCTGTATCGACTGGTTAAAGAAATATGTGTCTTGTGGCAGACAGACTCTGGAGAGGAAAGGTAGAGTGTATGATCTGTGAGATCTAAAACTGGTTAGACCAAGAAAACACAGATTAGATTACAATGAGCAAAATTTAAGAACTAGCATAACTCAATGTAACAAATATTACAACGCATAACCGGTGACTACTGACCTCTTAGTGTGAGACATAACTTTAACTCTCTGCAGTTCTCCTGATGAGGCATCAGTGTTCCAAAAGTTCTCCTCTTCTCCAGAGCTGGTGTGTCATGCTACAGGTTTCTTCCCCAATGGAGTGATGATGTCCTGGAAGAAGGACGGAGAGGACCTGATTGAGGACGTGGAGCTCAGAGAGACGTTACCCAACCAGGATGGAAGCTTCCAGAAGAGAAGCATTCTGAAAGTCTCACCTGAGGAGCTGCAGGAACACGAATACACCTGTGTGATTAATCACAGCAGCCTGAAGGAGGACTTGGTGCTGAGAGTGCCTGGTAGGAGAAACTTTCCTCCTCAAATTATACATTCAGTGGGGCAAAAAAGTATTTAATCAGCCACTGATTGTGCAAGTTTTCCTACTTAGAAAGCTGAGAGTGGTCTGTAGTTTTCATCATAGGTGCAATAGAACTATGAGAGACAAAATGAGAAAAAAAAAAGAAATCACATATATGTAGGATTTTAAAGAATTTAATTGTAAATTATGGTGGAAAATAAGTATTTGGTCAATAAAAAAAGTTAATCTCAATACTTTGTAACTTAACCTTTGTTGCCAATGACAGAGGTCAAACGTTTCCTGTAAGTCTTCACCAGGTTGGCATACACTGTAGCTGGTATTTTGGCCCATTCCTCCATGCAGATCTCCTCTAGAGCAGTGATGTTTTGGGCCTGTCGCTGGGAAACACGGACTTTCAACTCCCTCCACAAATGTTCTATGGGGCTGAGGTCTGGAGACTGGCTAGGCCACTCCAGGACCTTGAAATGCTTTTTACGGAGCCACTCCTTCGTTGCCTGAGCGGTGTGTTTGGGGTCATTGTCATGCTGGAAGCCCCAGCCACGTTCCATCTTCAATGCTCTCCCTGATGGAAGGAGGTTTTGGCTTAAAATCTCACGATACATGGCTCCGTTCATTCATCACACCCACAAAGCAGTTCCCACCCCCAGCATCGCCGGTTTTGGACCAGACCCGTTCGGGAATCTCGTTGGTGGGACAGCTTTCAAAACGAAGTGGTTGTTGAAGAACAATGGCGAGAAAATGTTCGTATGCATAGGACGTTGCTGTTGTCGTTGAGTGAGCTGCTTCGCCGGCATATAGGACTGCTGGTTTGGCACTGCTCTTGACAGCGACTGTGTGCGTTTTTGCGTTTTCATGTGGACAAAGTTTTTTGTTTAAACAGTGCTTGTGTGGATGGAATGTTTTTTATAAACGAATTTGAAAACCCCCGTTTTAGAAAATACCCGTGTAGGTGTGGACATAGCCTTAATGCTAACTTATTTTGAAGATTCCGTGTCCGCGCCGGCTCCGCCTCGCTCCGTTCCATCGCTCGTGTTTTTTTTCCAGCGCTGACTGCAAGTGCCGCAAGTAACGTAAGCGGGTATGATAAGGCGGGGGACACATAAATCATGCGACACAACGAATCGATAATGAAATTCGTTGTCGACACTTAATAATCGATTATTAACGATTTTATCGATTCGTTGTTGCAGCCCTAATTCTGACACCTATGTTCTTCAGTGTAATGAAAAAGTAATAATTGTAAATTTATTTGTAGATTTGTAACAACTTCGATCAGCAGTGTTACAGTTGGCACTATTTTGGCTACGTCCGCTATTGCACAAAATCGCCTCATGTAAACAAAGGAGATAACGGCGCACAAAGTGAGGTTACAAGCAAGAAACTTTTCCCAGTCCACACGACAACGCTGAAAACGGAGTTTCTGAAAATCTTCACCCTGGAAGGAGTTTTGCAAAAAAAAGTCCGTTTTCAGTGACCTAAAACGCCGTTTTCGTGTGGATGAAAGATCAAAGCTACGTTTTTAAAAATACCCGTGTTTGTGTGGACAGGGCCATAGTCTCTAAAAAGAGAGCCAGCTTTAGCCAGGAGCATGTTGACATGCTAACATTTTTGAATTGCAATGCAAAGTTCCTAAAGAAAGGGAGTAAATGGGTTTGTATGTAGTGTTTGTATCAGAGACGCACTTATTTTTCATTATTATTTAATTTGTTATTTTAATTTATTAATACATTTTATTTTTTATTATTCATTTATTGTAAGCACTTATTTGCTCTGTTACTTAATGTTATATTTCTGAATAAAGACAGGAAAGTTTTTTTTTAAAATCCCGATTCATCGATTAATCGAAAAAAATAATCGAACAATTAATCGATTATTAAAATAATCGTTAGCTGCAGCCCTATGTACCTATGATGAAAATTACAGACCTCACTCATCTTTCTAAGTAGGAGAACTTGCAGAATCAGTGTCTGACTAAAAAAGTAATGTGGATAACAGTGCTTCTGTGTTGATTCCAGATGTAAGATCAGATGGAGGATCAGGTGGAGTACCGATTAGTATCATCGTTGGTGCAGTGGTTAGTCTTATTGTTCTTGTTGCCTGTGCTGCTGGACTTATCATATGGAAGAAACCTTTTGATAAGAAGGAAGGGGGCAAGCAAAGTTTTGGTGAGTAGATAAGACGTACTTCCAGGAGTTCATTTCACACAATGTTTATTAATTAATTTTCAGTAGAACTTCAGTTCCACCATAAAGTAGATCTTACACAGTATGAATAATAACTGCCATCCATTATCTCTCTGTCAGGCTTCACCCTGGTTCCACACAAACCAAGCACCCGTAAGTTTTTTTTTTCTGTTTGTTAAACTATTTTGTATTTATACATGAAATTACATTTTCATAGATCCTCTCTGAGGTGTCCTGATATTAATGCAAGGGATTGATTCAGACCAGTCAGCCAATTACAAACAATAATAATTTAAACAATAATTTAAATGTTTATTCAATTAAACTGTTCTGTAATGTGTGATGTTTTAATATTTAGTGGATATTAACAGCATTCATTATTTAAGTCATTTCTTTCTGGAAGTGATAAGTGTTTTACTGTTTTACAGCCTCAGAGGAAAATACCACCTCCTCCTACTCTTCTTCCTGAGCCTCCACATTGACCTCCACATTGACCACATTGACAAGGTCGCTTTCATTTCGTGCCTCCTCGCTGGTGCGCACGCCCCGCCCCTCTGCACTTTCACAGTAATCATAACTTTCTTATTATTAATCAGTTATTGATCAGTATATATTCCTATATAATTATATTAACTCTGTAACCGTACAGTTATGCATAAGCACATTGGTAGTCATGATTAACCTACAGTTACCCTTTTGGAATGTGTGTGTGTGTTGCTTTATTTCTCTGCAAGTCTCTGTCTTACAATAATATGGAGATAAGCCTGTGAATGTTCTCGACTTCAAAGGGTCATTTCAGTTTGGTGACCTATATAAACAGGTGTCCTAGCGGAGCGCTGCCTTATCACTAAAGTTACATCTGGCTCCAAAAGTATCAACAGACATGAACTTATGTGTTGAACTAATCTGACCAATGGGAAAAACAAAACAATTTCACTATCTATGTTTGGGACTGTGGTAGCCTAGTGGGTAAGGTACTGGACTACGGACCAGAAGGTCCAGGGTTCAAACCCCACCACTGCCTTGTTGCCACTGTTGGGCCCTTGAGCAAGGCCCTTAACCCACAATTGCTTGGATTGTAAGACTGTATAAATTGCAAGTCGCTCTGGGTAAGGGCGTCTGATAAATGCTGTAAATGTGTACTGGCGACTTAGTTAGTTGTGTGTGTGTGCTGTGGGATAAAAGTTGTCTTCAGGTCATGATGAAGATGGGGACAAGGGTGGCAGAAGGGCAGGGGATGATCTAAAAGTTGGAAAACAATCATGACATAATGTCTGAACCTAATGAGCAGTATATAAGGAACGGAGAATTGTTGATCATTGGCATCGCTGCTATGATGTGTGGTTGTCCTTATTGCCTGTTCTCATGAGTGGATGCAATAAAAATGTCTGATTCTCTACTGAAACTTCAATTCGGCTGGAGTGTGATTTTTTTCTTGATGTGAGCAGAATGAACTCTGTCAAAAAACCGCGACAATTGCCAACATTAATTAATGTATTATTTCCACAATGCATTAGCATTAACTTAAAAATGTAATATTCAATCTAATTGGGCACAGTAATTTTTTGAGTATTTTTTAAAGTAATTCACTCACATTCTTCAAACCTTGACGCCGCACTTGATCTCTTTGTCCAAATAAAATTACACCAACAGTGTAATGATTCAGTTGATAAAGTCGGGAAGCATTATCCTTTGCATTTAGCATGACAAGGATATAGCATTCTATTGTCTAAAAAAGGACACATTTACATTAGAAATGAATCAATATTAAGCAATACAAATATCACATTATAACATAAGTCAGTTTTGTTACAAATTGGTCACCTCGCCATTTAACAAAGTATGGAGCTTCATGGTTATAAAATCCTGATGCCTTTTTAGGCCACAAAACTTTGCTCAACTGTCTTCCAACTCACTCTCTGATAAGCATTTCTCCACTGCTCCACTGTCTTCCAACTCACTCTCTGATGAGCATTTCTCGCACTCAGCTTCCACTGTCTTCAACTCACTCTCTGATAAGCTTTCTCCATGCTCCACGTCTTCCAACTCACTCTCTGATGAGCATTTATCCACTGCTCTCACTGTCTTCCAACTCACTCTCTGATGGCATTTTCTCCACTGCTCCACTGTCTTCCCAACTCTCTCTCTGATAAAGCATTTTCTCCCCTGCTCCACTTCGTCCTTTGCCAACTCACTCTCTGATAATCATTTCTCCACTTCTCCACTGTCTTCTCACTCACTCTCTGATAACCATTTTCTCCACTGCTCCACTTGTCTTCCGAACACTCACTCTCTGATGAGCTCTTACCATGCTCCACTGTCTTCCCCTCACTCTCTGACATGCAAGCATTTCTCCACTGCTACACTGTCTTCCAACCCTCTCTGATAAGCATTTCTCCCTGCCTCCACTGTCTTCCACTCACTCTCTGTAAGCATTTTCCACTCTCCACTGTCTTCCAACGCACGTCTTGATAAAGCATTTCTCCACTGCTCCACTGTCTTCCAACTCACTCTCTGTGAGCATTTCTCCACTGCTGCACTGTCTTCCACTCACTCTCTGATAAGCATTCTCACTGCTCCACTTCTTCCAACTCACTCTCTGATGAGCATTTCTTTCCACTGCTCCACTTCTTCTCACTTCACTCTCTGATAAGCATTTCTCCACTGGCTCCACTGTCTTCCACTCACTCTGATGAGCATTTCCCATGCTGCAGTGTCTTCCAACTCACTCCTCTGAATGAGCAGTCTCCACTGCTCCCACCTCTTTCCCAACTCCCTCTCTGATAAGCATTTCCTCATGCTGCACTGCTCTTGCCAACTCACTCTCTGATGAGCATTTCTCCACTTGCCTCAGTGTCCTGTGCCAACTCACTTCTAGTAGCATTTCTACCACTCGCTCCACTGTCTCCAACTTCCCTCTCCTGATGAGCAGTTCTCCACTGCTCCATGTCGTCCAACCACTCCTCTGATTAGCATTCTCCACTGCTCCACTGTCTCCAACTCACCCTTTTGACTAAAGCATTTCTTCCACTGCTCCACTGGTCCTTCCACCACTCTCTGATGAGCATTTCTCCCTGCTGCACGTCCACTGTCTTCCAACTCACTCTCTGATGAGCATTTCTCCACTGCTCCACTGTCTTCCAACTCACTCTCTGATAAGCATTTCTCCACTGCTCCACTGTCTTCCAACTCACTCTCTGATGAGCATTTCTCCACTGCTGCACTGTCTTCCAACTCACTCTCTGATAAGCATTTCTCCACTGCTCCACTGCCTTCTACCTTATCTATAATAAACAATTTTTTTTCTGCAGCACTGTTTTAGACTTGCCTCTTTAAATATAACCTTTCTTCTTGAGTACTCTTTGAGTCCATATAACCCACAACCAATGTTGTTTTTCTTTGTATCTTCTCCAAAGATTGCCATAGAGAGTGCTGACCAAATCTTTGAGCCATATGTTGTCTCTGCTTCTATGACATTCAGTTTTACAAATTCTATAATTCTAACTATAACATCTACTCCTCCAGCTATGTCCCAAAGAGTTTTCTTTGATTTTCTCTTTCCTCTCCTATATTTTGGCATTATCTGTGAAATGTGTAAGAAAAATAATTACTCAATTTTTTAATAATACATTTTGAGTTAAATCCTAGTTTGAAGTTTGAAATTCAAGTTCATTTTACTAAGTTTGCTGAACATATCGTTTTACATGCTGTAAATGACCCCAAGCAGGGCATAGAGACTCTTATTTTATTTATTTGAGTTTGTGTATTATTTAAGGTTTTGTTGACATACGGTGCATTGGCATTTTGCTTCTTAAAGGCCTTCAGTATAGTTTTGTTAAATAGGGACTCTTATCTTGTATGCAGCCATATGGGCTATTTAGTTTTAAGGTGAATATATACAGATCATAGCGTTTTCAAGCCCAGCAAAGTACACATTTCAATGGTCAAAGTTGTTACGTTTGTTAAGTTTTATGGTTTAAGCTCCCCCTTTTGAAGAGGCACAAGGTGTGTACATGTTTATTTTTATATTAATGGGTTTATTGACGGTTTTGGCGGGTTTGTGTTAACGGTTAATAACTTGTTAAGCTAACGTGAGTCCATCTATAGTGAAGTGTATAAGTATATGATTCTTAATTCATTTATTTATTTTCTTGCAGCTGTTATGTTGGTTTTTGGTAGTTATTGCTTCAGTGACTGCACATACTTCTAACAGTTGTGAACAATAAATACTAAATTAACCATCAGTCAAGTCTCACGCCGTCACTCAAATGGGGAATGCTACACATGCCATGGTGGTTTAGAGTAAATGCTTTGAGTAAAATTGTGATTTTAATAACTATACATTGTACAGTATTATATTAACAATAGATTAACTCTTTGGCCAACAAACATTTATTTATTTTGGTTAATCACACTTACCAATATGAAATTAGAGATTACATCATTCCACAGTTCTGCTTGTTGCTCTGTCAGCCATAGTTATGGCCATTAGTGGAGCCAGAAGTTTCTAGAAAAAACTGAAGATTGGCTGGTAACATGAAACCTGTATTTGCATGAAGAATTCTGATTGGCTATTGTTTAGAGTAGGCATCCACCTAGGAACATCTAGATTATTTATTTATTTATTTGTTTATTTATTAATTTATTTTGGTTGTGTATAATATCAAGATAAAACATAGAAAAATACATATTTGCAAAAAAAATAGAGAAATCAGAAAAAGAAAATACAGATTTGCAGGCTTCACAAAGTTTACATGATTGTGGTGTTTCAAAAGTACTGAGATAGAGTTTTGAGCTACTTCTCTGTACGTTGTACATGATTTTAGACCTGTATGTCAAATCGCAGTTGGAATTTACCACAAAGTAAAAGGAACTAAAATTCAACCGAGGCTTATTTAACACAACTAAAGGTTGTAGTGTTGAGGATTTGTTGGACACACGTGCCTTTGTGGCTGCGGGGGGCCACACATTTTTGCACCCATATAATTATTTACATCTGATATATTTGCATTTCTAATTGTGGTGATGTCACTCGTTCAGACTAAGTCTCTTTAAGACCTGATTTTGCAGCTGCGTCTCAGCCTAACTGAGAAAGTACAGAATGTTCTTTGGCCTTGAAAGTGTTCACCAGTTTTGCGAAGTGTGGGTATGTGTGTGTGCGTAAGATTTGTTATACAGAGACTTGTTGTACACTCCAGTAACTTGGGTTATTTCACATGTTCATGTGTATAATTACTCAGTTATTTGTAATTTGATTAATAACGAAATTTATTCCAAGTGATCCTTTTATTCTGTAAGTGCATATGATGAATAAGTATATTTTTGATGTTAAAGTGTTAGTTTAAAGCTTTTACATGGTCACAGAGATTAATCATGATCTGGATTTAATATATTTATGTAAGAATTGAATACAATTTATATGTAGAAATTAGAGATTTGATGCTGAAACTAAAATCTGGGCTAAAGGTCGAAAAATCTGGGCTAAAGGTTATGATGACTGAGAGGAGGGAGACAATGGAGGAATAAGGGTGGGGCGCCTGGGCAGCAGGTGTTCTAAAAGTTGGAAAATGATGACATAATGTTTGTCCTTGACTGAGTTGTATATAAGGGCCAGAGATTTGTGGCTCTTCGGCTTCTTCGCATCGCTACTGCTGTGGTGTGAGGATGTCCCTTATTGCTTGCAGTAAAATTGTCTGCTTCTCCACTGAAACTTTAATTTGAGTGTGATTAAGTGAGCAGCATGCATTCTGTCAAAAAACCACGACAGATAAAGTGGCGACGAGGATGGGATTTGGAAATAAGCAATAATAAAAACACCGCATTCCATCTGAGGATTGCGTCTCCAGACAACTACAGAAAGTGGCCACGGGTAAGCACTTTAAGCTTACAATTTCTGTGCTTGTTTGGAGATGCTGTCTCGAAGCTGGATGGTAAGAGGTGTCTAAACTAAATTTAAGCCAAACTCCAAAGTATTAAGAACCCTGTAAAATTAAAGGATAATTTTTTGTAGATGGAGAGGCAGGCAATATTTATGTTATGTGTTGTTTGTATGTCGTGTCATGTGTTGTAGGATCCTTGATCAGGTAAAGACTTAAAGAGGTAAGAATAATAAAGATAAGGGAATTAAAGAGATAAAGTAAGAGATGGCCAGTATTTGAGTATTTGAGTGTGAGCGGGAGGTTCAGAACGAGCGCAAGGCGTGTTTCAAAGGCTTGGTAATTACATAAGGTAATACCAGTAGTGGTAATAGGGATTTGTGGGAACTGGGCGGTTGCCGTGATCACAAGTTGTTCGGAGAAATCCCTTGGCCCGCGTAACTTGGATAACGTGTGCTGTTTACATAGCATCAAGGATGGTTACAGGGATTCCATTAACTTAGATGTCTGAGGCCATCTAGAGCCACCACCTGTGTGCTAGTTCTCCCGCCGAGTGCGCGGAGCCCAGTTAGATAAGGACTGGAAGGGTATGATAGACGCTGGAAAAATAAGCTAAGCCGTCCTGTAGTTTTTTGTTTTTATGGAAATGGAATAATAAATGGAAAGCGCAGTAACTTTAAGTGATGAGGCACGGGGATTTCTGGCTGCACTCGTCCCACAATTTAGTTAATTCTGTGTCTACTGTGTAATGTTTAAGTGGTTGAAACTAGGAGCAGTAGCTGAGTGTGAATGTGAGAGAGGCCGTTTTGTGAGTTTGACCTTGAGCGACTGAGTTGAGCTGCAGCTGTGTGTGTGTGTGTGTGTGTGTGTGTGTGTGTGTGTGTGTGTGTGTGTGTGTGTGTGTGACTGGTATTTGTGTGAAACTGCAAAAAACAGAGAAAAGTACAATTTTGGACGGGAATTAAAATAAAATACAGTACAGAGATATTTAAGTAGAGTGGAAAGGGTTTAAAACAGCGTGCATTATTAGAGGATGTAAAAATAAGACATATTAATTATTTAATGTAAGAACCAACTTAATAAAGGTAGACATAATTAAAAGAGAAAATAAAGTAACGTGCGACACGTTGTAGGGTGTGGTAATTATAGGAGTGTGGTACGCAAAAGTGCGTTTATGGATGAACCATAAAAAGTATTCAAGGGAAATTTTGTCTTAAATATTCTTTAAAATATTTGGAGTTTGATTAGTTGGTTGAAGAAGCATAATTTACATTTGTGTTGATAGATCATCATTGTTATTGCTAACTTGTGAAAAATAAAACCTAAGTTTTAAATGATATCAGGCTAGTATATATTATCAGTGGATTATACAGATATTGTAAGGTATGGATAATAAACGTACAGACTGACAGAAAACATGAACTGTTCAAAACTGTCCCATTCTACCTATCTATTTGCTGAAAATATGAGATTTCCTATATTAGACCAACAAATGAGTTTAGTATCTGATAGATTTTGGGAAAGCTTGTTTAGAAATATATAAAAATAAACAAAATATATAGAATCTGTGAGCTACACGTTTAAGGGCTCAGATTAGGGGAATTTTAAAGTCTGTGGGTACAGTATGTTTTAAACTACACCTAACACAGGTTCGATACTGCTGAACGGAGTTGATTTAAAAGTGTTGGAACTTATTTATAAACATAAACCTAGATATTAAACATAAATTCGGTCATAACTGTGATAATAATATAATAAGTTTTATTAAGTAGTTTTCTAAACATTTTACAAAGTGCTTTACACAAGCAAGAGAATTTACAACAAAAGAATAAATAAAAGTATAATAATAAATGTCAATGATGAAAGAAAATAGAAACATTTAAAAGTACAGACGTAATAAAAGACTGTGTAAAATGTAAACAGATAAAACCATAACAGAGTGCTCACCTGAAGCAGTGATTAGAGGAATAACAGTACATGGTCAGTAAGCGGATCCTATAGTAGATGTGAGTATTTGCGAACGTGAACCTGTTACGTATTTTAAGCAGTAGACGCTACCGCGCTAAACTTTCTGCGAGCGAATCTATTTCTATCATATTCAACTCTCTGAAGTTCTGAGATCTTATATCATAAGTATTTTTATGGACTAGACATGTTTTTGAGTATATGGTTAACTTACGCTCTCGTTAATCACTGCATTAAACTTCCAGTCGCCACTGCGTTTTCCGAGAGGCTCTCCTCTCGAGCTGCGTATGTGCTGTAAACGCCACCATATTTGTAGTTCTTTTCTGTAAACTCCACCATTTTTGTAGTTCTTTTAAATACCGTAGGGCGATGGTTTTACTGAAGTTATATTTTACCGTGGATAGTGTGGTAGTTTTCATGTGTTTCCTTATAAGTTTTCATGCATAATCATATGTTATCTCTTTATACATATACAGTTTGCAATAGTTAATCATTCATGCATTCACATCTGCAACTATGTTATTTTGTTTGTATTCACACATAATCACATATAATCCATTATATTACTTAATCATACATATATTCATATTACTCTAGCTGATTATTTAAGTAATAATCATTAATGTTTAAGTATCTTAGTTTGCAGAAGAACATAATAAGGGAAATTTGTGACCATGACATTACATTTGTGTGCTCTGTGTTGAGAACTTAGTCCTTCAAGGCTGTGCCCGTGTGTGACTCTGCGGTTCCCAGGCGCATGAGGCTGAGGCCTTCCAATTTAGTTGTCGATAAATAGTTGATAAGAAAATGAATGTGAGTTATCCTTAATAATTGCCTTAATAATTCTATAATAAGCATGTTCCAAAATAACGATAACCACCACATTACAAATATAACAGTAAATAATTTTTGTAACTATGAATTAATCGTAGTAGAGGCAGGCCTGTTCGGGCCTAGTGTTTGGTGAGAAGCTTTGTCCTTCAGAGATAAACAGTTACAATTGTTTTTTAGTTTAGTTTCCAGGGTAACCACATAACTCTGGACAGTGCCCTGTGATAAGGCCTGTCAATCAAGTGCCCGCCTGGTACACTACCAAGATGTACTCAAAACAATTTCTCTGCCCAAGATTAAGTGAGGGAGGGCTTGGTTACATTTTGGATTTTGTGATTCAACAACTTGCACATCTGCTACAGCTACAGCAATAACTTTATTTTAATTCAACTGGGTGATTCTTGTGCGACACCAAGGAGCAGACTGAGCTTTCTGTGAGTGAGATGAACTTTTCTGTGTCCCTGTGGCGCAGATTACGGACCTACGTGTTAGGTCTTCCTCTGAAGGAGCAGAGACGAGAATAAACTGCGCATTTGCAAACGTTCTAGCTAAGGACCAATCACTGACCTGTTCTTTGGTTCTCCCATATGATCAGCTGATCGACATGTCAGAGCATTTGAGTTGAGATCAGAACATTTATTAACACTTAATAAATAATAGCAATAGCATAACATAACATAATAGCAAAGTTAAACTTTATTGAACACTGCTCTTGCATGTTTTAAATTGTAAGCAGAAATCAGTAACTCATGTTACTCAGTATGAGGTATGATTAATTTGGGCATGGCTGAATGGGTCTGAAAATGGGTTTATTTTTTAAGGTAATTAATTTATGTACATATGAAAGGCAGAAGAAAATAAGAAATTACTGCTGGAACATATGATTATATTTGGTATGAGACCATGCTAATGTTGCATCTTTTTTGTTGTTACAGGTTGATTTAACCATTCCTCTAGACTGGAGGAAATAACATCTACATTTTTTTTCCTACTTCTAGGAGTTCCAGAGATCCATGGATTGTTGTTAATGATACCGATGATAAATGTGAATGTGCAAAATGAATTTAACAGATATTATGTGTGAATAATTACATTAGAAATGGGGGCCCCCAGTGTAGGACGTTATTGTTGTTTGTTCTTTTTTATTGTTTTTGCTTTGAAGCTATTCTATCTAACAGGTGATTGAGGAGCAACAGAAACTGGAGTATTGATCAGCTACTGGACACAGTGGATCCACGCTAATTATCAGCAATACGTGAAGTGCTGCTTGCATTACATCAATTACAATTTCTCTCTCTCTTTACATTTGTGGAATTATTGTACAAGAGTTAGTCCTTGACAGTTAAGTCTAATTTTAATATAAAGGTGATGAAGCATAAATAATCTAGAGGTTCTAGCCTTTCAGGGCGACATATTTTAATTTATTTACTTATTTGACAGGACAGTGCTGATTATTCAAAGGATAGATTACTGTAAATGAGCCAGAGTTAGCCACAAAAAGCTAGGTTTCAAATGTAGTGTCGGACCAGTTAAAGAAAAAAAAAATAATAATAAAAATAAATAAATAAAGAAAGAAAAATAAAAAAGGGTAACCTAAACAATAAATCAGTTGATCATAAACATTAAATAGCATTAATAAATATACACAAAAACACAAAAGAGTAGCATGAATGATCAATGAAAAATGGCTATTAGGTACAATTTGATTATTAATAAGCCACAACTTTAAAGAGACCAGTAGAAGAACAATAAGTAATATTTTCTCTGATCTAGATCAGTAATGAATTACATTGTTTAGATGCTGTTACAGAGACAGCTGATTGACTAAACGCATTTCTTTTTATGAATAAATTATTGCATCATCAGCATATAACCAGATTTATACCCAAGTAAAAACAGTGGGCAAATTATAAATTTAAAGACCAAATAAAAGTGGTTTAAGTATAAATCTGTGTGGATCACCAGCAGTGGTGTTAAGTGCAGTGGATTGATGGTTATGAGCTTTCATATGGTGGGTTCTGACCTTTAAGTGTGATTATTTAAATTTATGACAATTAGCTGAAAAATGAAAAGTGAAAGGATAACAGTTTATTAAGGGGTATTATCCAGTTTGTTTAATTTTCCTTCAATAATGTAATGCTAATTGTCATTCAAGGGGTAAAATTTGGACCATTCATAATTGAATGTCGGATAAATAAGGGGAAAAAAAGGGGAAGGCTAATGGTGCTGCTGTAAACCAGAATCAGGACAGTGTAGATTACAATTGTTGTCACGCCCACTACCAGCGCCGCTCCAACCGTACGCAGCCTGCCTCGTTCGTCCTCTCCCTCCTATTAAACACCTGCACCTGTTCCCAGTTTTGCCTCTCTCTCTCCCCCTATTTAAACCCTAGTCCATTCCCCATTCAGTTGCTACACAACGAGGTTTCATACCTGGTCTCCTAGCTCCCGCTTCACCTCTTGGTTACGTTGCTCAATAAAGCCTCCTCTGCTACCCCACATTCCGCGTTTGTCTCCTATCTCCCGTCGGCGTTACAGTTTGTGTAGCCCACATGGAGACAGCGGCTAGTGGTACTGACCTCTCCCGGACCACAGCGGAGCAACTCGCCGAACTCCGTTCCCAGCTTCAGGAAGTGGCTCAAGCAGTTTCGCTCCTTGCCGACAACCAACGCTCGCTCAACTTGTTAGTCCCCTCCGTCAGCGAGCTCACTCAACGCGTGTCACAGCTAACGCTGTCCCCCGCCGCTGCAGAGTTTCCTGCCTCGGTTCCGCTTCCTCCCAGCCCTCCGCGGGCTCCGCACTCAGCGTACAGAATCGCTCTACCAGAGAAGTACGACGGCAATCCGGAACGCTGCGAAGGTTTCCTTCTACAATGCGACCTGTACTTCACCCACTCACCGCCAGAGTCCGACACGGCCCGCATCGCCTTAATAGTCTCCCTCCTCTCTGGTCGAGCCCTGGATTGGGCAACCGCCATCTGGACGCAGCAAGGTGATGAGGCCAGGGATTACAGCCGCTTCCTGACCGCTTTCCGCGCTGTGTTCCAACATCCTCACGAGGGGCGATCCACCGGTGACATACTGCTCACTCTACGCCAGGGCCGCCGCTCTGCTGCCGACTACGCCCTCCAGTTCCGCACCCTGGCGGCACAGAGTGGATGGAACACACCCGCTCTTCTCTCTGCGTTCCATCAGGGCCTGCGTCCCAACCTCAGGAGAGAACTGGCAGGGCATGACCTTAACCTTTCTCTGGAGGAACTCATCACGCTCACCATTCGTCTGGACCAGCTCCTCATCCCCCGGCCTGTCTCCGCTCCTCGGCCCGCTCCTCTTGCTGTCCGCGATCCTTCGCCTCCTGCCGAGCCCATGGAACTCGCTCGCACCCATCTATCCACTGAGGAACGCCGTCGCCGCTTCGAACAGGGCCTTTGCTGTTATTGCGGCTCGAATCGCCACCTGCGCCCTGCCGGCGACCTCGCTCCGCCTCTCGGGACAGCCAGCACGCGCGCCAGGGACCCGGCACGCACACCCTGGGTGAATTGACTCCCTCCTGATTCCTCCTTCACTCTGCCCGTGCTTTTACGGCTCGCTCACGCTGACGTATCTCTCACAGCCCTGATCGACTCCGGCGCCCAGGGAAATTTCATCGCTGACCGCCTCGTCACCGAGTGGGAGATCCCCTGCACTACACTCCCCGCGGGTCGCCGCATCACCGCGGCCGATGGCCGTCCTCTCGGCTCGGGTCTCCTTACCCGTGTCACCATCCCCCTCTGCCTGCTTACCAGCACCACTCATCAGGAGACCCTCTCTCTGCTTCTGGTGAGCTCCCTGGCATATCCCGTCATCCTGGGGCTCCCTTGGCTTCGCCGCCATGATCCTCTTATCTCCTGGTCCGCCCGCGAGCTCATCCGCTGGTCTCCGTGGTGCCAAGCTCATTGTCTGCTCCGTCCAGCCCTGCAGGGCAACTCACTCCCGCTCTCCGGCTCACTGCCTCTCCCTCATAATGTGCCCGACCACTACAGGGACCTGGCATCGGTCTTCGGAACAGGCTCACCTCCTCCTCTCCCTCCGCATCGCTCCTATGACTGTGCTTTCGACCTCAGCCACGGGCGCTCTACTACCCAAAACCCGCCTGTATCCTCTCTCATCGGCCGAAGAGAAGGCTATGTCTGACTACATCACCGAGTACCTGGACCTCGGCTTCATTCGTCCGTCCACCTCGCCCGTGTCGTCGGGCTTCTTCTTCATGCCCAAACGGGACGGGGGCCTCAGGCCCTGCATTGACTACAGGGAGCTGAATCGTATCACCCTCAGGTACGCCTATCCGCTCCCGCTGGTTCCCTCGGCCCTCGAACAACTCCGCTCGGCACACTGGTACACCAAACTGGACCTCAGAAACGCCTACAACCTGGTCCGTGTTCAGGAGGGCGACGAGTGGAAGACCGCCTTCAGCACCAGCACGGGTCACTACGAGTACCTGGTGATGCCCTTCGGCCTGGCGAACGCACCTTCGGTCTTCCAGGCGTTCATCAACGACTTGCTTCGGGACATGCTCGGTCGTTTCGTCACCGTCTACCTGGACGACATCCTGGTGCATACACCGGACTTTGCCACTCATGTCGCCCACGTCCGCCAGGTACTCGAGAGGCTTCACCTCCACCATCTCCGTGTGAAGGCGGAAAAATGCGAGTTCCATACCCAGTCAGTGCGTTACCTCGGCTATGTGATTTCTCCCTCCGGTGTCGCTATGGACGACTCCAAGCTCTCCACCGTCCTCACCTGGCCCACACCGAAATCCATCAAACAGCTGCAGCGCTTCCTGGGTTTCGCAAATTTCTACCGCCGCTTCATCAGGGATTTCAGCCGCACGGTGGCGCCCCTCACCGCGCTTCTGCGAGGCAATCCCCACTCCCTCCACTGGTCCTCAGAGTCCAAGCAGGCTTTCTGCGCACTCAAGTCCGCCTTCACCCGTGCTCCCGTCCTGGGCCATCCTGACCCGGAACGTCCCTTCGTCCTGGAGGTCGACGCATCTTCCGTGGGCGTGGGAGCCGTCCTCTCGCAGGGCCTTGGCGACCTGCCTAAGCTGCGCCCCATTGCCTTCTTTTCGCATAAACTCACCCCTACCAAGCGCAATTATGATGTGGGAGACCGTGAACTGCTCGCCATCAAACTGGCCCTGGAAGAGTGAAGACACTGGCTTGAGGGCTCCAAACACCCCTTCTCGGTGTTAACCGACCACAAGAACCTGGAGTACCTCCGCTCAGCCAAACGCCTCAACGCCCGCCAGGCCCGGTTTTCGTTCTCCATCACCTACCATCCGGGGACGAAGAACACCAAGGCAGACGCGCTGTCTCGCAGCCTCGACCCCGAGTCAATCACCCCAGAGGCACCCGCGCCCATCCTCCCAGCTTCATGCACCATCGGCGCGATTCATTGGGACTTCGAGCGCGAACTGGACGACAGGCCCTCCCAGTCGCGCGTCCCGCCTAACTTCCCTGCCGGACAAGAGGTTCGTACCCACCGACTTCCGCGACCGCCTCCTCGCCTGGGCTCACCTCTCCCTTTGTTCTGGCCATCCCGGGGAGACCCGCACCCATCAGCTTCTGGCGGCGCGCTATTGGTGGGAGAACATGCGCAAGGACGTGCACCGCTTCATCGCATCCTGCAGCATTTGCGTGCAAGCCAAGACTCCTCGCTCTCTTCCCTCTGGTCTGCTCCATCCCTTGCCCGTGCCGCAACGACCCTGGTCACACATCGCACTCGACTTCGTCACGGATCTCCCTTCCTCCCACGGATTCACCACCATCCTCTCCGTTGTCGACCGCTTCTCCCATCCCGTCCGCTTCATCCCTCTGCCCAAGATCCCCTCCGCACTTCAAACAGCCGAGTGCCTCTTTGAACACGTCTTCCGCAACTTCGGCATCCCCGAAGACAGACTCTCGGACCAGGTACCTCAATTCATCTCTGCTGTATGGCGCGCTTTCCTGGGCAAGCTGGGCTCTTCTGTCAGCCTCTCCTTGGGCTACCACCCCCAAACTAACGGTCAGTGCGAATGCTCTGACCAGGAGCTGAAGAAATTCCTGCGTTGCTATTGCCTCCACAATCCACTCGACTGGCCATAGTTTCTTCCCTGGGCCGAAATAGCCCAAAACTCCCCCCAGCACTCCTCCACCGGTCTCACGCCGTTCCAGTGCGTCCTGGGCTTTCAACCCCCCTTCATGCCCTGGGACTCCACACCCTCGGACGCCCCGGCCGTCGACGACTGGTTTCGCCGCAGCGAAGACATCTGGTGCCAAGTCCACCTCAGAATTGACAAGGCCATCCGCCGCTACAAGAGGCACGCTGACCGGCGCCGACGCTCCGCTCCCACCTACCAACCAGGAGATCGCGTCTGGCTGTCAACTCGGGGCCTTCGCAACCTGCAGGGAAGTAACCCTTTTTCTCCCCGTTTTCTGGGTCCTTTCAAAATCAGTCAATGTATTAACGAAGTCACCTACCGCTTGCAATTGCCTCCTCATTTACACATCTCTCCATCCTTCCATGTGTCGCTCCTGAAACCCTGGGTCCCTGGTCCCCTGGCCGAGTCCTCGCCCTTGGACCAGCCTCCGCCCGCTGGAACCGCTCCAACCTACACGGTCCATCGCCTCCTGGACTCCCGCCAGCGGGCGCGCGCATCCAGTACCTGGTCGAGTGGGAGGGCTACGGTCCTGAAGAGAACAGCTGGGTGGATGCTAAGGACGTCCTGGACCCCCTTCTCATCCGGGAGATCCACGCCGCCCGGACTGACCGACCGGCCCCCAGGCTGCGCGGCCGCCCGCGCAAGCCCTCCTCGCTCCTCCAGGCCTCCGGCTCCCGCCGCGCCCCCGCCTGCACGAGTCCTTCGAGGGGGGGTACTGTCATGCCCACTACCAGCGCCGCTCCAACCGTACGCAGCCTGCCTCGTTCGTCCTCTCCCTTCTATTAAACACCTGCACCTGTTCCCAGTTTTGCCTCTCTCTCTCCCCCTATTTAAACCCTAGTCCATTCCCCATTCAGTTGCTACACAACGAGGTTTCATACCTGGTCTCCTAGCTCCCGCTTCACCTCTTGGTTACGTTGCTCAATAAAGCCTCCTCTGCTACTTCACATTCCGCGTTTGTCTCCTATCTCTCGTCGGTGTTACAATTGTACTTTATTATCAGGGAGAATTGACTGGGTGTAACTTAAGCTAGTGTCACTACAGAGGTCACCAGGCTGAGGCCTTAGCAGGAAAATCATTAAGGTTTACAGACCATTTTAACCAATCAGACATAAACGTTACCAGTGATTATAAAATAATTTAATAGAAATAAAATATCTTTTAGTTGGCCATTGGAGCCCTGCGTTTATAAGTTAGTGGAAAAATTTATTTGATATTGGAGCTGTTTCTAGCTTATAGGTGAAATTGGTAATTCTAATCTCTGCCTGAAGACTCCCTATCTGCTATTACATTTTTGATGGCTAAAAGTTATTTTTCTTATGCAAATTTTGGTACTTTTGTAAATTTACCACTGAGGTCTGTTGGGTTGTGACTTGATGTTTCATTTGAACATTTAACAATGGCACTTGTTTAAAGACACAGGTTGTGTATGTGCAAAAAACAGTGGAAAATTAAAAATACTAATATCTATACTGCTCAGTAATAATGCCAAGTCTGACTCTTCCCTCCTGTACAAGTGCATCTGCTGATTGGCCGGTGAGAGGCTGGTTAGTCAATGAGGGGTAAGATCCCACCATGACATTGGGACAACCTAAGGCAGGCACAGCCGTAGTACTGGCCACAGCACAACATGGAACAAATGCTGAACATTACTGAGAGAGAGCAGAAATGACCTGTGATTGCCGTCAAAGGAGAGTTGAAGAGAGCTGATGGTTACAAAAGTCTTATTATCGAGCAGTACTCAAAAACATTGGGATCAAGCAAACCTTTAGCGGGACATTGGTTCACGATCTATCTAGACTGATGTTATGCATTTGGCATTGTGCAAGATTTGGTGAGTATTTGGTCCATATGAGGGAGTATTAAGGTAGAGTGACTAAAAATGCTTAGACAAATTGAATTGGCAGATGTGAAAAAATGAGTAGACCTATTTTAGACTAAAATTATATAAAACAGTGAAAAGAAAATGTACAAATTGGTATCACTCAGCTTCCAGTATACTAAAATATCTTTTAGTAAATATAAAAGAAATTAATACTAGGTTAGGAGTGATAATAATAGAGATTGACAGTGACCAAGGTACACCATTTGTGTCCAGAATGAAACACAAATTATGAAAATATCTGAACATTGACTGGAAATTACAAGTACCATACCATACTATAAAGCTGGTATAGTTGATAGTAGTGTAACCGGTGGATGTCGACACTGCTGCCACAACAGAGAAATGGACTCTGCGTTGTGTATTTGATGAAGATTTTATTCTGTTAACGAAACAATATAGCCCTTAGTACCGGTAGAAATCCCCTGCCTCTCCTCTACACTCCTCACATCTCCTCATACAGTGCAAAATTCAAAAGGGCTCAGGAGCGTGACAGAAGCAGGTTTTATAATAAAGATTACAATATAATAATACAAGAAAATTACTAAAACAACAGCTTATTAAAATTAACAATTGCTTTTTCATTTACGGACTAGACAAACACATACAGTAATTGCGTCACTCCATTACGCTCTGTGCATTAGCATAGCCAATCGGCATAACTCAGATTTTCTCAAACTTATTCATATAATTATGCATACCTGTTAACGAAACAATATAGCCCTTAGTACCGGTAGAAATCCCCTGCCTCTCCTCTACACTCCTCACATCTTCATATAAAAATAATATTAAGAATTAGACTTATACATCGTGTGGGCCATGCTGTGCAATATTAGCAATACAATGCAGAATTATCATTGTTTAAAACAGACTATTAACAAAATATAATATAATATAATAATAATAATAATAATAATAATAATAATAATAATAATAATAATAATAATGTACCCATGGATCTATATACATTAGCTTGGTGAGATATTTATATTAACTTAACATGTATGATTAATATAGATTTAATTTGGAGCATATTGTGATACCTACCTCCTCATTCAGTGCAAAATTCAAAAGGGAGGAGGTAGGTGAAGGGGAGGAGACTTTAAGAAAGGCGGGAAGGGGACGGGACGTCCCACTGTGAACTTACTCAGCAAAAGCACAGGCTATATGTAAAAAGTGAATTATGTGTAATTATAACATGAACATATATAGATTTTTTTATATATTTTAACTATGTTACAGGAGACTATGACAAATGTATTATTGCATAAAATTGCCCAAACAGGTAGTTAGTAGAACTGACTTAGCAATGAAGAAGTTTAAATATAATAAAAGCAGAAATTAAGGAAAGATACAGAAAAACGTAGAAGAAATGACAGTGCCCTTACAGTAGCAACAATCAGTCCAATCAGTAGCACCACCAATCATTTGCATTGTTAATCATAGGTGTGCATGGCGTTAGCTATTGCACAACGGGGGGAAGTATTAGGTAGTGTGAAAAGTGAGAAAATTATTGAGGAAAATTGCAAATATCGCAAAAAGGGGATTTGGGTACCAAATTTACAGTAATTTGTGGATGTAACTCTAGGCAGATGTGAAATTTGCATCAAAAACAATGTTAGAAAGGGATTTTGAGATTTGGAATAACAATAATGATTAGTTCAGATAACAGAAATTAATTAATTTGTCGATAAGGTAGTAAGACTAATTTAGCAGAAACTCAGAATTAGACCAAGATTGGGATGTGTGTACCACGCTCAAACTTTAGAATTTATTAAAAATACAAAAAGCTATTTAAGCAGGAAAAAACAGAGAGAGAGAGAGAGAGAGAGAGAGAGAGAGAGAGTACTGGAGGAGAACAAGGAGCCAAAGGTGAAACCAGGAGACTGCGTCTACGCGAGGGTCTCCAGAACAAAACTAAGATCTGCAAGGATCCAGACCTGTCCAAAAAGTGCAACATCGAGGTCTGCACAAGTGGAACGAGCATCGACATGATATCACCAGAACCACTGAGTCTTGGCATTACAAGAGTCCCAGGAGGAAGCAGAGGAAGGACCAGAAACACATCCACCTGATCCAGAACAACAAGACAAAGAAAAAACAGAACTGCATGGGCAATAACACCAACATCAGCAACGACAACAAGAACTGGCAGAAGACCCCAGTTATGAGATACTAAAGTGAAACAGAACATAGATCCTTTTTCTTTTTAGTATGTATGGTGATTATATAAATTATTCTTAACTGTTTGGACTTATCAATGAAGGATAAATCATAGATTGTAATAGGGGACTAAGAGCTCTAAAATTATGTCTAATTGCTATGTTTATTTACATGTAACATTTATAACTTAACTCACCTTTTATTTTAAGATTGTTTAGTACTTCTAAATTATAACAGTTAACAGTATATCTGGCAAGGAAGGGAGCCTTGTCTGTGGAAAGACGCAGACAAATTGCATCTTTTGAAGGAGACAATTTACCACTTATTGAGTTTTACTCAAGAGATGACATTTGTTGAAATGCATTTGAAATGAAATGAAATGCATTTGTTAGCATTTAATTGGTCTTACAGTTATTGATTTAAAACTAAATTTATTGATTTATGATTTTAATCATTATTAATTGAAGTTAGAGTTCCAGTTTGGCCATGCTATTGTGATAACTATGTATGATTTGATAAAAAGTTTCATTGAGTTATTATTTCGTACGTACGGTACGAGGGGAAAATTATGTAGTTAGGTGACCTGGCTTACCAACCATGTCAAGGGGGGAATGTTGAGGATTTGTTGGACACATGTGCCTTTGTGGCTGCGGTGGCCACACATTTTTGTACCCATATAATTATTCACATCTTATATATTTGCATTTCTAATTGTGGTGATGTCACTCATTCAGACTAAGTCTCTTTAAGACCTGATTTTGCAGATGCGTCTCAGCCTAACTGAGAAAGTACAAAATGTTCTTTGGCCTTGAAAGTGTTCACCAGTTTTGTGAAGTGTGGGTATGTGTGTGTGTGCGTAAGATTTGTTATACAGAGACTTGTTGTAAACTCCAGTAACTTGGGCTATTTCACATGTTCATGTGTATAATTACTCAATCATTTGTAATTTGATTAATAAGCAGATTTATTCCAAGTGATCCTTTTATTCTGTAAGTGCATATGATGAATAAGTATATTTTTGACGTTAAAGTGTTAGTTTAAAGCTTTTACATGGTCACAGAGATCAATCATGATCTGGATTTAATATATTTATGTAAGAATTGAATACAATTTATATGTAGAAATTAGAGATTTGATGCTGAAACTAAAATCTGAGCTAAAGGTAGAAAAATCTGGGCTAAAGGTTATGATGACTGAGAGGAGGGAGAGAAGGGTGGAATAAGGGTGGGGCACCTGGGCAGCAGGTGTTCTAAAAGTTGGAAAACAATGATGACATGATGTCTGACCTTGACTGAGTTGTATATGAAGGCCAGAGATTTGTGTCTCTTCGGCTTCTCTGCATAGCTACTGCGGTGTGAGGATGTCCTTTGTTGCTTGCAATAAAATTGTCTGCTTCTCCACTGAAACTTTAATTCGGCTTGAGTGTGATTTTTGATTAAGTGAGCAGCATGTATTCTGTCAAAAAATCATGACAGTAGTATGTTTATTAGATGTGTCTCTCCACACTATAAGCAAAATTACATCAATACATTATATGACTGTGTTACAGTAGCAATTGATTTATAGAAAAAATGAACAAAAATTTTATTAAACCAGCCGCTAGTTTGCTCAGACAGGGTATTTCTAGTGCCGGTCCCAAGCCCGGATAAATGGTCAAGTCAAGTCAAGTCAGATCTATTTATATAGCGCTTTTTACAATGGAGCATTGTCTCAAAGCAACTTTACAAGTTTAGATTATCTCCTAATAACAACGGCAATGTCTTCGGCAAACAGTAGTCCAATTTCCGCTGGTACCCTGTTTGCTACCAGTACCAGTGGCGGTCGTTGTTAACCCGGGCCGCGACCAATGCGATATGGTGAAATTATTATGAACTCGCATACTTTATTTGGCAAATGTTTTACACCGGATGCCCTTCCTGACGCAACCCTCACCATTTCATCATCACCATTTCATCATAGAGAAAAATAAGAATAATCCAAGATTTCTCTTTAATACAGTCACCAAATTAACAAAAAAACCCACAGAAAGTGATTCTCCCATTCTGTGTAATTTTAACAGTAATGATTTCATGACTTTCTTTAATGATAAGATAGAAGATATTAGGCATAAAACTCAATGCTCATCACATCACCAAACTATTCAGCCACCTTCCAGATGCAGCACTAGTGAAGACATCTGTTTAATGAGCTGTAAATCAAGACTAGAATCTTTTACCCCAATTACTAATACTGAACTATCCGCACTGATCAGCTCCTCTAAGCCATCAACATGTTTATTAGATCCAATTCCTACACGTCTACTCAAACAAGTATTACCTAGTGTTATAGAGCCAGTGTTCATCCCTTACCTTAGGTTATGTGCCCAAATCCTTTAAGTCTGCTGTTATCAAAACCACTGATTAAAAAAGCCAATCTTGACCCTTGTGTGATATCTAATTATAGACCAATTTCAAATCTACTGTTTCTGTCCAAAATCTTAGAAAAAGCCGTCTATCAGCAGCTCTGCCTCCAAAGGAATGATATTTATGAAACATTTCAGTCTGGCTTCAGGCCCCATCATAGTACTGAAACAGCATTACTTTTAGGGTACTTAATGACTTGTGTAATGTCCTCAGATAAGGGATGTGTTTCTTTTCTTGTTCTGTTAGATTTTAAGTGCAGCATTTGACACTATAGATCATGATGTTTTACTAAACAGACTAGAAAAATACTGTAGGTATTAAGGGATCAGCACTTTCTTGGTTTAAATCCTACTTAACTGACCGCGTACCAGTTTGTTCATATAAATAATCTAAGGTCTAAGCTCTCAAAAGTGAAGTATGGCGTGCCTCAGGGGTCAGTTGCTTGGCCGGCTTTTATTCTCTCTGTACATGCTGGCCACTAGGCTCAGTTATTCGTAAACATGGCATTAGTTTCCACTGCTATGCAGATGATACACAGCTGTACATATCAGCCAAAACCCAATGACAGCCTTACAATCAACAAATTGAGAACTGTGTAAAGGAAATAAAAGATTGGATGTCATTTAATTTTCTCTCACTTAACTCAGATAAAACTGAGGTTCTATTAGTGGGACCCAAGGCTGTGAGAGACAGGTTGGCCACATCTATCCTAAATCTAGATGGCTTTCCAGTATTGCCCAGTCCGTCTGTAAAAAACTTATGGGTCACATTTGATTCAGATCTCTCCTTTGATGCACACATTAGCAGCATCAACTCGAATTGCTTTCTTTCAATTATGTAATATAGCTAAACTTAGAAATATCCTCTCTTTTAATGATGCAGAGAGAAACTTGTTCATGCGTTTATAACCTCAAGGTTGGATTACTGTAACGCCTTACTTACTGGATGCTCTAGTAAATCTATAAATAAACTTCAGTTAGTTCAGAATGCAGCTGCCCAAAGTGCTAACTGAACTAGAAAATTTTGATCATATCACTCCTGTTCTATCATCACTGCACTGGTTACCAGTCAAATTTCGCATTGATTACAAAATACTTCTTATAACTTATAAAGCTCTACATGGTCTGGCCCCACATTATCTTAGTGACCTCTTAGAGTTTTACAATCCAACTCGTCTACTTCGTTCGCAGGGTGCAGGACTTCTTTTAGTTCCTAGAATTAAAAAAGTCACAGCCGGGGGAAAGGCTTTCTCATACATGTCCCCCCAACTATGGAATAAACTTCCCACTTTCGTTCGAGATTCAGACACTCTCCAAAGTTTTTTAAGTCTAGGCTAAAGACATACTTATTGTGCAGGCTTTTGACTAGATTTAGAACCCAGGATGCATGGCTTGGGTCACTGGGGCCGGAGTCTAGAGTCATGTCTGGCCTGCCTGCCTTGTCCACTAGCCGGGAGTGTCGAGTGGGCGGTCAGGCTGACTGGGCTTCGGTCCTCGTGATCTTGACTCATGCATCCTTGCCTTAGACTAAGGGCAGAGCTGGGGGTTCATAGTCAAAAAGTCTTATGGTGATCAGAGACGTTGGGTTGCTGTCTTCTGCCTCCCGTGGGGTTGCCAATGTCTCATGTGATCCCTCTTGGCTGTATTATCCTACCAGTTCTCCTCTTTCTAGCTATGCTGCTATAGATAATGCTGCCGGTGTCTCATGCTACACTTGGTATCAGGGATTGTTAATAGACACTGTGCTCTTAATCAATAACTAATTACATGTTCTGTTTTCTCTCCGAGCTGTGTTCCCGCAGTTCCAGCCCCACACATGATGTTCATCCGCTGTAAACTCCACTCAAGCTTGCTTCCATCATCAGCTCCAGCCCCATCATACTCGGGCCACTTAATGCCGATGTGCATACTTCACATTTTATTCGAACTTTGACTCCATGACTTTAGTTTCGCTCTTAGATTAATCATCTACGCCGCCCAAGGAGGTTGGGACCCTTTTTGAGTCTTGGTCCTCCCAAGGTTTCTTCCTATAACTCAGGGAGTTTTTCCTTGCCACTGTCGCCCTAGGCTTGCTCAATTTGGGATTGGACGTAGTTATTAGGAGATAATCTAAACTTGTAAAGTTGCTTTGAGACAATGCTCCATTGTAAAAAGCGCTATATAAATAGATCTGACTTGACTTGACTTGACAGATAATCCTAGAAGTTCAAATATTTTGCGACTCATTAATATGTAATATAGGATGATTTTCCTCAATACATAAATGACAAAGTATAATATTTTTACTATCTACTTTTAGGACAGTGTGAAAATCTGATGATTTTTTAGGTTGTATTTATGCGGAAATATAGAAAATTCACAGGGTTCACACACTTTCAAGCACTGCTGTATTCATTAAACCAGAGATTCTGACCTTTGGTGGTGAGACATATTGTTCTCTCTCTCTCTCTCTGCAGTTCCTCCTGAGGTGTCCGTGTTCCAGAAGTTCTCCTCTTCTCCAGAGTTGGTGTGTCATGCTACAGGTTTCTTCCCCAGTGGAGTGATGATGTCCTGGCAGAAGGAAGGAGAAGACCTGATTGAGGACATGGACCTCAGAGAGACGGTACCCAACCAGGAAGGAAGTTTCCAGAAGAGAAGCATTCTGAAAGTCTCACCAGAGGATCTGGAGGAACACGAATACACCTGTGTGATTAAACACAGCAGCCTGAAGGAGGACTTGGTGTTGAAAGCGAGAGAGAGACGAATCCTTAAAGGTAAGAGAAACACTTTCATAAAATCAACTCCAGATTTATAGATGTGGAAGAGAAATCCTGAGACTGTACTGATTAATGTTTATTCAGATGGAGGATCAGGTGGAGGATCAGGTGTAGTACCGATTGCTATCATCATTGGTGTAGTGGTTGGTCTCATTGTTCTTGTTGCCTGTGCTGCTGGAATTATCATATGGAAGAAACCTTTTGATAAGGAAGGAAGGAGGCACATTTTTGGGTGAGTAGATAAGATGTACTTACCGGAGTACAGTTCACAAAATGTTTATTAATTAATTTTCAGTAGAACTTCAGTTCCACCATAAAGTAGACCTTACACAGTATGAATAATAACTGCCATCTCTCTGTCAGGCTTCACCCTGGTTCCACTCAAACCAAGCACATGTACGTTTTCTTTTACTGTTTGTTAAATTATTATGTATTTATATGTAAAAAATAATGTAATTACATTTTCGTAGATCCTTTACAGAGGTGTCCTGTTATTAATGCAAGGGACTGATGCAGACCTGTCAGCCAATTACAAACAATTCTTGTAATTGTAACTGAAAAAAAGTTGATTTAATTAAACTGTTCTGTAATATGTGAGGTTTTAATACTTAGTGAATATTAACAGCATTCATTATTTAAGTCACCTCTTTCTGGAAGTGATAAATGTTTTACTGTTTTACAGCCTCTGAGGCAGATACCACCTCCTCCTCTTCTTCTTCCTGAGCCTCCATATTGACCTCTGAGAGAAAAAGGCATGAAGCTTGTGTTAAGATTTTCTAGCTCATCAACTACGAACTTTCTTCTAACTGATAATGCATTGTTGTATTAGGTAGGACTAATAGGAGTTACACCTTATTAGTATTAGATGCTTTGCATAGTGAGGGAGCTGTGGGTGCTTGATCATATACTGCTCAACAAAATAAAGGGAACACTTAAACAACACAATATAACTCCAAGTGTTCCCTTTATTTTTTGAGCAGTATATGTATATATATATATATATGATATGATGCCTTCACACACATGAAATTGAGTGCCATCCCATTCTTAATGCATATGGTTTAATATAATGTCGTTCCACCCTTTGCACCTATAACAGCTTCAGCTCTTCTGGGAAGGCTTTTTTGTTCTTCCAGAAGCGCATTTGTGATGTTGGGCAAGAAGGCCTGGCTCACAGTCTCCGCTATAATTAATCTCAAACGTGTTATATCGAGTTGAGGTAAGGACTATGTACAGGCCAATCAAGTTCTTCCACACCAAACTTGCTCATCCATGTCTTTATGGACCTTGCTTTGTGCATTGGTGTGCAGTCATGTTGGAACAGGAAGGGTCATCTCCAAACTGTTCCCTCAAAGTTGGGAGCATGAAATTGTCCAAAAATGTCTTAGCATGCCGAAGCATTAATATTTCCTTTCAGTGGAACGGGGCCGAGGCCAACTCTGAAAAACAATCCCACACCACAACCCAAAACGCCATCCCCCGTCCCCCCTCGTCATTTTTTGTGGCCTATCACTTCGTGGCTGAGTTGCTGTCATTCCCACTCGCTTCCACTTTGTTATAAAACCACTGACAGTTGACTGTGGAATATTTGGTACCCACAATTTCACCACTGGACTTGTTACACAGGTGGCATCCTATCATGGTACCACACTGGAATTCACTGAGCTCCTGAGAGTGACCCATTCTTTCACTAATGTTTGTAGAAGCAGTCTGCTTACCTATGTGCTTGATTTTATACACCTGTGGCCATGGAAGTGATTTTATACACGTGAATTCAAAGATTTGGATGGGTGAGTGAATACTTATGGCAATATGGTGTATATTTGGATATAACCATAATGGATGTTTTGTAAAGTTATTTTCTTGTTCAAGTTTGCTAGAGAAAACATTAATTAATGTAAGTAGCTCATCAAGTAAAACAATTCATTTTAATCAGTTTATTAGTGATTTGTTTATTACAGTAATGTAAGAAAACACCTCTATTACACTTAAATTACAGTTGCTCTCAATCAAACAAATGAATATAAACATTTCTCTTTGTAATGTAATTACTGAATGATCATCTCTGAGCAGTATTAGCTTATTGTGTGCATCTTTGGTTCTTAATAAAGTATCTAGTTGTAATGTGACAGTGTTTCTCCTGTTTCCTCTTTATATTACCAGCTTTCCATACACAATGTCAGACATCATATAATAACTTTTATTTTAAACACATGTAGTTGAAATGCTGTTGAGCTTACTTTACAGGATACGTTTAGATCCAGTCTCAAAGTAAACTACATGTGATCTCCATAAAGCTGGAATGTATGCAGGGCTGCCATAAAGAAATATGTTTCATTAAAGGACGATGTGTTAGGGAACAAAACATTGGAAACCTAAGCAATGGATTTACATTTGAAGAAAGCTATGCAACATCTTAAACCCACAATGTCTGCTGCCAACTACCGAGTACAGAGATGGATCCATACTGGTACAGGTTTGTTGGCGAGAATGATAAGAATTGGGCACCGTATGCACAACCACAAGACTACAACAAGAATCTGTGCAAAAACCCAATGGAAAATCAGATTGAACATATTGAACTCACCTACTGATAAAAGATGAAGAAAATATAAGAGAAACGTTATGGAGCTGCTCTCAGTGTGAATTTTTTATCAAATTAGAGCTCAAATAAAAACAAAAATAAATTCCAAGTTTAATATTTTAGTAAAACTTTTACTGAGGACCAAAAACCACTCAGGCCGCTCCAGGTTCGTCTCTTGTGGACTGTCTTAATACGAAACGCTAGGAGCTAAAAAGTGATCAGTCTGCTTTATAATTAATCCATATTACTGTGTTACATGTGTTTAAAATGTACTTTATCATCCTAATAAATCAAAACAAGAGACAGAACAGTGATAAGTTATTTATCCTTTCAATTAAACTGTTAAACTGACAGTTAATCGCGGGTAGGAATACAAGTTGAGACATGACAATCCATGATTCAGATTTGATACTTCATCTCGTCACATAACTTTGTGTAACATTGAGAAAATCACAATACATATATTTTTGGCACATGTTTTTAATAATTTGATTTTGCTGTCGATATAAAAATGTTAATTTGTTAACTAATAAAGGTAGGTAGGACTCGCCGCTGGTAACAAATAGATAAATAAAACAGAGCGGGGTTTAGCCGGAAAACAGGTGGGTAAAGCTATGTATCAATCAGTCACGGGTGCATTACTCTAAATCTCTCGGGTAGAAACGGTCTCTTTGTAGATGAACCCCGCAATAACGGCTGTTATATTAAGAAACGAGACAGTATAATCTATAACCTGTTTATAAAATGTACAGTTTCACAGTTTTATACATCTACAATACAATGTATGCATTAAAGCTAAGTAATACTGACATTTAGACGTTAATAGTTAAATCATATGATACGTTGTGTGGGATTTTTTCTTAAATATTAGAGCTAAATAAATTTATAAATACTGTCCATTTTCATTATTTTATTACAAATAAAGGATTTGCAAGAATAAAGGATTCTATGCAGTCATTTGTAAGCAAGATTCCAGAAACTGAACTACTATAATGAATAAAAACACTGACAAAACAAATAATTAAATACATAAACAGGCGATATGCACGTTATTCAATAACACGCATTATATTTTTGTCTAAATAAAAACATGTTCATTTCATTGCAGACCGAAGACCTTTCACAGAGTGCAGATGTAACACTAGATGGCGCTCCAACACTGTATTAGGACACCACAGCGTTATGGGACAGTGTGAAAGTTCGACAGCTGTAACTAAAATGGAGGCCATGCTGAGTTTGGTTCTGTTGTGTAGATTTGTGAGAAAGGTCTGATTTACGGCAAGATGGTTTTCGTATTCAAATGTTATATATTGTATAGAATATACCATCTCATAGAATATTATTCGTCAGTGATAGAGTTCATGCGTTACAGACTGATCTTAAATCGTTATTAAAACGTTCATAGGTAAAATAAATACGTGTGGAATAAGACAACGGCTGGTGATTGTTTTTTATTAAAACACGTTTATACTAAATATAAAAGCAATATATTTAAAGATTATAAGATTAGAAATATTATTAGAGATTAGAACGTGCCGTTTTTATTTAGTTATTGGTAGATTTTGATGGCACTATAATGATTGTTGTTCTCCAGCCTGATTTAATGTAATTTCTGTGTATATACCAAAACTATATAATTAGAGTATAAATGTAATATTACCTCTATTCCTAGACAGAACACTTTGTCTATAGTCATAGGTGTCAAAGTAACAGCACAACACTGGATTACTATAAAGCACAAATAAACATTGGCAATGTTGGCACCTTATTAATATAAGTAAAAGGCCACAGATGTTTGTTCACAGTCCATCATCCGATACACCTTCTGACGTACTGTTAAGCTTTATAACCCTGTGAAGCAGAAGATAGTTCTGGGTCATGACAAGAAGACCATGAACATGAAGTTGACCTGACAAAAATATCCTAAATCTGTTACTGTTTAGTTACTGATGTAATAATGGTACCTAACATTGCTTATTGCCTGACAGCAGCATAAACAGTACATGTATACAGCATTTCATCACTCCTCTGAATCCTCTTGGGTTTCTTATTAGAAAGCTGTAGAGCAGCAACATTCAGTGAATCAGGATCCTGCAATCACACAGAACAAAATCATCAGAGATTCTTCAGTGATCATGTTTCTATTAGAATTAGATATAAGCAGGCTCAGTGGGAGTCATATCATCCCTCAGTATGATTAATATTTCAGTTCTATCCATGCTGATGTAGAAATGTGGTGGAGTGTTTAATGGGGTGTATACGGGGTTCGAGTTTCAATCTTCAAGAACATCAAATGAGGCACCATGGAGCTGCGAAACGTTCTGTGAATGTTAATAAAGAAAAATATATAATAACTAGATTTATTATTACCATTTCCTATATAGAGACAAGGTTCAGGATTAAACAAACAACTCATGTGTTTTGTGATCGTGAAGTTTATTAGAAGTAAAAACTTTTAATGAACTGCCAACTAAATTTATTTAACAAATGTATACATTCAAATGTTATTACCTGCATAGTTAACAAAATTATTGGCACCCTTATTCATATAAGAATAAGGCCACAGATGTTTTTCACAGTCCATCAACAAATAAAATGAAATAATTAATTGACAAACGAAACATATTTCTGTTCAAATCGAATAAGTGTGGCAATAATAGGATAGTATTGTCTGATCTGTATGGATTAATAGGGAGGTTCTCAAACTTACCTCAATGATTTGTAGATCAGCACTAATGTCTAAAGCAACAGGGGAAAGAAAATACAATATTAGCTTCCTATATATATATTTCGGAATATATATATATATATATATATATATATATATATATATATATATATATATATATAGATCGATAGATAGATAGATAATAATAGTAGTGGTATAAGTTATATGGAGATTTATACAAACTTGAATGATATTTATCAGTAAGCTTTTACCTCTGTGTGTTTTTCTGCGTTTGAGTAATATAACTATCAGAATGCAGAGAAGAATCACAATCACTGCAACCAACCCCTCAGCATAAGTGGAAACCAGAGGAAAGATACCTTATGCAACACATTTAAAAGCATATTTTGCTGTGAAGTAATTGGATATCACAATGGTTAACCATTGATGGACATAAATATGATTTTAGGAAGAGGGTGAGCAACCTTTTTTTGAACAAATAATTACATACATCTTTTGCTCTGTCCGGGTTGTTGGCTTCATTTTTGATCTGAAAAAGGAAACCATACTTTTGCAAAACTTATGTCAGTCAGCTTTCAGTAGATTATTCTCTTGGCATCGATTTACCTTTCACCTTAAATATCTTGCTTTGCTGAAGTTGTTGTAAATGAATTACTGCTAAAGCCACAGTAATAAAGTCCTGTATCAGAGAGATCTACTGAAGTTATTGTGAGAGAAGTGTTCTTGTTGTGTACTGACATTACTACTCGCTTAATGTCAGGAGAGAAAGGGCACTTAGTATGCTGAGTGGATGAGAAATACTTCTTGCACCCAAGCAGAAGTGGTACTGAAGTGTTTGTTTGCTTGTACCAGTAGATGTTTCCTGAAATTGTCAGGTTGTGCTGGCACCAAAATGTAACATTCTCACCAGGTTCTGCCACCAACGGAGAGCCCAGAGTCCTCAAGAGCAAAACTGCAAGCCAGTAAACAAATGTCTCATTAGAGCTACAGATATGGTTCTAAATGGACACTTTGGTCTGGGTTTAACCTTTATCTAAATTCAATGAAATTCAAAAGTGTCTAGAATAAAGGCTTCAATAGAACAATATCATAATTAGAACTGAACAAAGAAGAGAAATATTTTTATTTTAGCTTACAGAGGCCCTGAATATAATTACTGGTGTTATTTTTGGAGCCTTTTCTGTATTAGTTTTATCATTTATTAAACAAATAAGAATAAGCTGATTAACATTACCCGTGTTGACAGAGAATCAAAGACGTTCAAACCTGAGCCAAGCAGTTCTGCGTATCAGTGAGAACAAAGAGGAAATGTCCCATCTGTCTAAACCTAATGAGCTTTATCTGTGTGCAGAGGTGTGGTTGTCTGTACGGTCCTAACAGCAATGGGGAAACTCTCAAGGGTTCCTTCATCCCACTGCTGTTACGACACACACTTGTTACCGCTTTAGGGTTTGAGGGCCACAAACATCATGAACTCATGAAGACGTAATGCGTTAGTAATCTTATCATTCATGTTCAACCTTAGTTACTGCATGAAGGAATATATTGTTCCTGCATTAATGCACTCATGAGACTTTCTGACTTTATGTATTTATTACATGTATGAATGAATGATTAGTCACTTAAGAAATACTGCATGAATGAATGCTATATGACCCCTTATAGTGAAGTGTTATCTCACACTTTTACATTGTTTATTCCAAGGAGCAGCTTTTTAGTGTATTAATGAAACCTGATATAAAATGGAGCATTTCTTGGGTAGCTTTTAAAATAGTAGATATAAAATACTGATCCTTCACACAAAGCAAAGCTCCAGTGTTGCATAAACTCTTACAGGGTATTTGTGTCCGGCTTCATTTTATTTTGTAGATGCACCAAGTACTTATACCCCTATTAGTCCCTTTCAAAATTATTTGCACACCCGCTAAATATAAATAAAAATGTTATAAGAAATTCACCTTTTGGTGAATTAGCTTAATCTCACACTGAAATAATATCCAACCATTAAATGAATTAGATTCAGTCTGAGGAAATAAAGTCCCTCATCAAGCAATAATTATCTTTAACAAAACCACATGTGCCAAGGCTATCATTACTGCAATTAAAAGTTGGCTTTGTCTCACTTTTCAGTATGAGAATACACTAATTCACCAAAACATTAATTTCTTATAACTATTTTAGTCATCCAAGCTGTGTTAATAATTGTGGAGGGGACTGTAGGTGTGCTTTGAGTAAAGTCAAATCAAATCAATTGTATTTATATAGCACTTTTTACAATGGAGCATTGTCTCAGAGCAGCTTTATAACGGTGTACAGTCACTGTAGCTCATCTGATGTACATTGTGTACCCATGAGTGGAAACAACAAAATAGGACCAACAATGAGCAGATAGTCAGATAGATTTACTTCAGAACCTGAGACAGTAAAACATCTGCAGGATGCTCTAACCAGATTTTGGCATTGGGACACAATACCCATGTAGTGAAGTAAATTTATTTATAAATTTATAAATTTATTTATTTATTTATTTATTTTAACTTTTGTTGAGCTACTTTTCCAGCATCCTGGTGGTCTGAGTTTAGGCCTTTGCTGCAGGATATATGCTTTATGTTAGCTGGGGTTCTTATGACCAGTTATGGAAAGTAAATTGTGTCTGTGTGGTTTTGGTGCATGGTGGGTATCAGAGGGTGATGGTGCATTGAAAACACATTCTGTGGTTGGAAAACATTCAAAACATGCTATGGACACATGTTTCTGCAAAAGCAGACCGGTGCTGCAGGTTTATAAAGCAATAGCATGTGGTTTGTGGTGTTTATAGAGATGTCTGAGCATCACACAGGATAAAGAGAAGCGTGAAAATGTTTCTCACACTACATTGGACCAGGATGCTGCAGCTGTTTGGGTTTTGTTCCATATCTCTTTCACCATAGTCAAAATATTATTTCATATATTATTATTTAAATTATTACAAAATATGATTATACTTTTATAGTATCTAAACTAAATTATGCTATTAGAATATCGATTAATATCTACAACTCTATAAATCTATAAATACCGCTAGTATTTTTGTCTTTTATTAAAACACAATTTTTTCTTGAAAATATTTATTTTTTCTTGAAAATATTTGGTTTTCGCAGTCAAAATTTAAACAAACTTTAGGGTTGAGCTGAACGTGTATAAAACATACTGATCACCGTTACTCACAGGCTCCCTCTGCTGGCTGTGTTTTTAATGTTAATTCCATAGTTACAGTCGAACTTCGTCTATTAATACTTCTACGTGCTATTTTACTGAACATCCCAAAGGTTTAGTCAACACAATAAATACTTTGAACCTCTAACAGAATCTACAGTCCAAAACTGTGGATTATATTTGTAAGAATTTCAGGAAATTATGTCCTACTAACTACAGTGGGGCAAAAATGTATTTACATTTACAGCAGACGCCCTTATCCAGAGTGACTTACAATTGATACAAGCTTACAACCCAAGCAATTGTGGGTTAAGGGTTTTGCTCAAGGACCCAACAGTGGCAGCTTGGCAGAGGTGGGATTTGAACCCTGGACCTTCTGGTCCATAGTCCAGTACCTTACCCGCTAGGCTACCACAGTACTACTACAGTCCCACATTTAGTCAGCCACTGTGCAAGTTCTCCTAGTTAGAAAGATGAGAGAGGTCTGTAATTTTCATCATAGGTACACCAACTATGAGAGACAAAATGAGGGAAAAAATCCAGGAAATCACATTGTAGGATTTTTAAAGAATTTAATTGTAAATCACGGTGGAAAATAAGTATTTGGTCACCCACAAACAAGCAAAATTTCTGGCTCTCACAGACCTGTAACGTCTTCTTTAAGAAGCTCTTCTGTCCTCCACTCCTTACCTGTATTAATGGCACCTGTTTGACCTCGTTATCTGTATAAAAGACACCTGTCCACAGCCTCAAACAGTCAGACTCCAAACGCAACCATGGCCAAGACCAAAGAGCTGTCGAAGGACACCAGGAAGAAAACTGTAGAGATGCACCAGGCTGGGAAGAGTGAATCTACAATAGGCAAGCAGGTCACACAACAGTCACATACAATAGTCGTCACACATTCACACACTGCTCACGCCTTTGCATTGCTTCGCTTCGTGTGTTGCTTTGTGTGTTAACGACCTCATTGCCTTTGTGCTACGGCACATTTTCTATAGTCGCGGTATTCTTTGTTCTGGCTGGGTAGGCTCAGTGGTAGACCGGTCTCGTTAAGGAGATAGGCCACGTAGGGACTGGAACCCCGATGTAAGGTAGGGACTGGAAGCTAGGGTAGGGTCTCAGAGATCCCCTGCGCAGTTCGTCCCGTTTTTCGTTTTTTTTAGCGATCGTTTTTGAGCGATCACCTTCGTTTTGTTTTTCTGCTTGCCTTCGGACATTGAATGCTGTTCGGCGCCTGCGCGTCAAGGTGAGTAGCGCTGCTCGTGCCGTGCACATGCTTGGCAGCGCACCCCCGCCCTCCTCAGGCTCACCAGCGCTCGGTCACCTCAGTCCCCCTCCCTTCGCTCTCCCTCTTGCACGAGTCTGAGCTTCTATGTGTGTGTGGGCTAGTGTATCCTCCCTTCACTCATAGAAGCTCGTTTTTGTTGGTTATTTTTGCATTTCCTCCTCCGTGGTCTGGTGGCGTGATTGGTTAATTCATTCATTCCCAACATGTCCGCCTAGGGTTTGATTTCCAGCCACTGAGGGAGTTTTTCTTTTTGTTTATTCAGTTTCTTTAATTTATTTTATACTATTGGTTCACTAATTCCATCTGGAGCTAACTGCACTTGGGTCCCCAATCCCGTTATTCTTTTGTTTTCACGGTTTGCCCTCGTTTTATTATGGCGAACCGTAACATGGAGGAATGGGCCAGAATACCAGCTACAGTGTGTGCAAACCTGGTGAAGACTTGCAGGAAACATTTGACCTCTGTCACTGCCAACAAAGGTTATGTTACAAAGTATTGAGTTGAACTTTTGTTATTGACCAAATACTTATTTTCCACCATAATTTACAATTTGATTCTTTAAAAATCCTACATTGTGATTTCCTGGTTGTTTGTTTTTTCTCATTTTGTCTCTCATAGTTGAAGTGTCCATATTATGAAAATTGTGAAACTGTAGCGGGGTGGCAGGTGCGGAGCTTTCCTCATAACTCATAACTTCTCAAGGAAATATTAAAGCTTTAAACGCATTTCCTTTTGTTTGATATGTTCTTTAGTAAAAGTTTGCAGTGACAGATGGAACAGTTCAGCGTTACGATGAAAGCTGTGCTTTTTCTCACATTTTCTCAGCACTTACAGGATCTGCAGGTAAGCTCAGGACTGAAACACTGTGGCATGTCCAAAGTGTAATGCTTGTTTGTGATTTGTAGTAGCGTGAAGTCACAGGTCACAGTGTTTTATATAGTTGTGCTTTATAAATAAGTTTCAAAGTTGCCAGTAGCTACAACTTTATTCAGCTTTAACTAGACAGTGAGATTAGATTAGGCAACAACTCAGCAGCAGGACGGCTACCTCTGCCTTTGTGCAAGGAGGAACAGGAGGAGCACTGCCAGAGCCCTGCAAAATGATCTCCAGAAGGCCACAAATGTGCATTTGTCTGCACAAACGGTTAGAAACCGACTCCATGAGGATGGTATGAGGGCCCGACATCCACAGATGGGGGTTGTGCTCACAGCCCAACACCGTGCAGGACGCTTGGCATTTGTCAGAGAACACTAGGTTTGGCAAATTCGCCACTGGCACCCTGTGCTCTTCACAGATGAAAGCAGGTTCACACTGAGCACATGTGACAGACGTGACAGAGTCTGGAGACACCGTGGAGAGCAATCTGCTGCCTGCAACATCCTTCAGCATGACCAGTTTGGTAGTGGGTCAGTAATGGTGTGGGGTGGCATTTCTTTGGAGGGCCGCACAGTCCCCCCTCCATGTGCTCGCCAGAGGTAGCCTGACTGCCATTAGGTACCGAGATGAGATCCTCAGACCCCTTTTGAGACCATATGCTGGTGCGGTTGGCCCTGGGTTCCTCCTAATGCAGGACAGTGCTAGACCTCATGTGGCTGGAGTGTGTCAGCAGTTCCTGCAAGATGAAGGCATTGAAGCTATGGACTGGCCCGCCCGTTCCCCAGACCTGAATCCGATTGAGCACATCTGGGACATCATGTCTCGCTCCATCCACCAACGTCACGTTGCACCACAGACTGTCCAGGAGTTGGCGGATGCTTTAGTCCAGGTCTGGGAGGAGATCAGACCTCAGGAGACCATCCGCCACCTCATCAGGAGCATGCCCAGGCATTGCAGGGAGGTCATACAGGGACATGGAGGCCACACACAATACTGAGCCTCATTTTGACTTGTTTTAAGGACATTACATCAAAGTTGGATCAGCCTGTAGTGTGTTTTTCCAATTGTGTGTGTGACTCCAAATCTAGGCCTCCATTGGTTAATAAATTTAATTTCCATTGATGATTTTTGTGTGATTTTGTTGTCAGCACATTCAACTTTGTACAGAACAAAGTATTCAATAAGAATATTCATTCATTCAGATCTAGGATGTGTTATTTGAGTGTTCGGTTTCCATGTGTGATTGGCTGCATAAATGGCACTCAAATAACTACCAGCTTCTAGAGTAAATGAAGGAGATTATGTCAGTAGGAAGCATTTATGTGCAGGTAGGCCTAAATAATATCATTTTCCATTACAAATGAAATACAAATCACAATACAGAAACTGCAGTTAATTACTGTTCTGCAGTGTGAAGATCATATGTGATACAGCCCACATCATCAGCAACATGGAAGCAAAGTGGCCTGGGTCTGTGCATGACTTGTAAAGTTTTCATGAGTGTACAGTGAGTGCTAGATTTGTCCCTGGTGAATACATACAGCACATATAACCATATCCTCTCATAATCAATATTTAGTTCTGTTTGTCACTGATAATTTAAACTGTATTCTGGTATTGTCTATCATAGGAGAGTTTGGTAATTACAGACAGAAGGTACCCCTGCCAGCCCTATTTGCTGATTGCATGATCTGCAGCCTTATGTGATCCATTTCTAAAATTCAAATTTTCAATTTGTTTCTAAAAATACATCGTTCACATGGAGCAGGAACTAGATGAGTGTACAGTGAGTGCTAGATTTGCCCATGGTGAATACATACAGTACATATAGGCATAACCTATCATAATATATACAAGATATAAACAGTCATGCATTTATATACATACATTTATATACTGAACTAAATGTCATCTCCTGCTCTGAAACCGGAAACACAGTTTCACAGTTCAGAGTTAGTCAATCCAGAGTTCAGGTTTGAACTCAGAGTTTGTTAAACCTGCTTTCTGAAATACCCCCTGATGTGGTTTTTGGTAACCAATATTAAACTCAATACTAGTATGATGTTGCTAATTAATTTGTTATCCAATGAAGCTAGGTAAGATTTGCGCTAAAAGCTAACTGCTGCTAATCAGAATTAAACAGACTGGCTAATCATAGAGTTTTATAGATTAGATTTATTACCAGCAATTAACACACAAAAAAACATATTTTTATAAATACTTTTTCATTAAATAGTAGTTTTTCACACAAGTTTGGACACACCTTGGACTCATTCAATGTTTTTAGTTTATTTGTATTATTTTCTACATTTAATATTAGTATTGAAGACATCAGACCTATGAAGGGCCATGTATGGAATTATGTAGTAAACAAAAAGTGTTAAATGAACTACAATATGTTTTATACTTCAGATTTTTCAAAGTTGGCACCTGTTAGGGTTTTCGGAACTTATAAACGCAAATTCAACGCAAATTCAATACGGGAAGTTTTAACCACGTGGTCCTTTGTTTAAAATGGCGCCTCCCTGGGTCCCTGGGTCCCTGGCTAGGGAACCTTCAGATTCCTGCCTAAAGGGGGAGGCGGAGCCTGGACTTTCTAGCACATTTCATTGGCTCCACCAGTAGTGTAGGAGGAGAATAGATGGTAAACAAAACGTTCGCGCACCACGAGCTCTCTCTTTCTGGATCTGTCGCGGAGGTGTTCACAGGGATGGCAGGAGAAAGAAGGGCATCCGTACGGTTTGACTCTAAGATTTATTCACAGACCACTTTGTGTTTTAAATAAATTGTTTGTATCAAGAGCCGCCTAGATTTTCCGACTGTTTCTTCAGGACCTCGAGAACAAAAGATTCGTCGTAACAAATGGTAGCAGAGGATGGTTCAAAAGGCCTGAATTAA
>JAJAGP010004827.1:0-42355 GCA_025084515.1 Ancistrus triradiatus | reverse complement strand
GAAGTGGCCACTAATGCTGATAGAGACGTTTAATAAACCAAATAAACAAACACTGTCAATAGTTTTCTCAAATCACTTATTTCATTTTATTCTCATTTTTTCCAGCAACCTGGATACAGCCAAGCTGTCGGGTGAGTGTTGATTGTTGTCCTGTTATGATCATCTCATTTTGTAGTCTCAGCACCTATTGACTGCATACCTATATTACTGATTCTTTTAGCTATCAAAATATCACTTTGTCAAAAGGTGATCATAAAGTTTCTAACAAAGGCATCATTTCATAAGGGTGCAGGCCTTGAAGCACAGTCAGCGGGGATAGTTATGCTTTGTCTGATTCCTGATCACAGATGGCAGTGGCTTTGTCAGGGTACATACTCCCAGTCTCTTGACATGGCAGATGCTTTCTGTTGCACCTCTAGGGGTCCAGCGCTTTACCTAATTAAAGTATGCCAGCTGTCTTCCTATCAGCAAACAAATAGACAGATCTGGGGAGTTTTGCCACATTATTTATTATTAGGGGGTCTGAATCACACACTGCCTGAATGCTTAACGTTGTCTTATCTCGCCTCTGCTCTATTTAATATTCATATCTGTATAAAAAGCAACAGGTGTGTTTCATTGCACCGGTGTCCTTTTCGTATACTTTCTTATGAGTAACACAAAAGCAGCTGGTGATTCTATCATGATTCAGAATCATGATACAGCAGTCAGTTTAACAAAAAAGTTTCACCTAGCAAATTGTCCATACAGTCGTGCTTGAAAGTTTGTGAACCCTTTAGAATTGTCTATATTTCTGCATAAATATGACCTAAAACATCAGATTTTCCTAAACGTAGATGAAGAGAACCCAGTTAAACAAGTGAGACAAATATATTGCACTTGGTCATTTATTTATTGAGGAAAATGATCCAATATTACATAACTTTTCTGTCTGACTGTAGATTGGTGGAGTCCAAACTTTTTAGAGATGGTTTTGTAACATTTTCCAGCCTGATGAGCATCAACATCTCTTTTTCTGAGTTCCTCCACAAACGTGTGTTGTGAAGAGCAGACTTTGATAGATCCCTGTTCTTGAAATAAAACAGGGTGTCCACTCACACCTGATTGTCATCCCATTGATTGAAAACACCTGACTCTAATTTCACCTTCAGATTAACTGCTAATCCTAGAGGTTCACATACTTTTGCCAACCAATAATATGTAAATATTGGATAATTTTCCTCAATAAATAAATGACCAAGTATAATATTTTTGTCTCATTTGTTTAACTGGGTTCTCTTTATCTACTCTTAGGACTTGTGTGAAAATCTGATGATGCTTTAGGTCATATTTATGCAGAAATATAGAAAATTCTAAAAGGGTTCACAAACTTTCAAGCACCACTGTATATTTTATATTATGTCCATGTTAACATCCATGTTCCATCAGTCTGTGTTAGATTACATTTGTGTTTACATCCAAGTTGTTCATCCATTGTTTAAATCCCCATTTATGTAAGGGGGGGATGTGGCACCATTACTAGAGGGAGGAAATGGTCTTTGGGACCTTTCCAGGCTCTGCACTTGTTGTCTCGTTTCAATTTTGATCACTAGCATTTTACGAGCTGTGTTCTTCACGCCATGTGGATGGATTTGAGTTTACATTTGAAACATGTAACGTTTGTTTCCTCAGTTCTTTCCAGCATACCTTGAAGCCAAATTATCTCACTCTAGTTTCTTCAGGCACGTATTCACATAACAGGGTCATGCCTGGCTCAGAGAGACTAATGATAATGTGACTTGGAAAATGACATTTTGTCTGTAAATTAGAAAAATCTACCGTAAAGTAGATTATTTTTCTTTCTGTATCTCGCCATCAATATTGTAGCCATGTTTGCTCCCAAATAACACAACTTAACACTTACTATCAGCTGTGATAAATAGGAGTACAGTGGGAACCGAAGTCTGAGACCACTACTGAAAATGCCTCTATATTGCATTTTTCTTGAATTTTATAAAACTTTTTTTTTTTTTTTGCAAAACATAAGAAGCGTAACAATTTGAGTGAGTTCTTTGAAGATAAATGTATTGATTACTTTTAGAATGTATTAGTTTTTGGTACGTTTCCCCTTTTGCTGTAATGACAGTACGAATTCCATGTTATCCCAGCATGGATTCAAAATACCCCAAAGAGCCTCTTTTGATCTTGTTACCGAATGCTTTGCTTTCTCTGCTTTCTAAGTTTCCCTATAAATGTCTGATGGGGTTTAGGCCAGGTGACTGTGGAAGAAAATCTATGACAGTCAATACTCCTCTATCTTCTTTGGTCTTTGAGGTGTGTTTTGGATCATTGTCCTACTGTAGTTTGAATCCTTCTCCAAAAGTATCCAAACAAGCATTTGCACTAGTGGTCTCAGACTTTTGACTAACAATGTAGGTGGTTCAGTAGAATAATCTCTGCCCTGTGCATTGTGCTAGAGACCCCTATTAATGTTGCTTTATAACATGTGTCTACTGGAATTGGCTAATGAGTGTTGTGATGGGCAGAATATGACTGCCGGCTATGACTGTGAGAATCTTTTTTCTTCTGACATAAAAATGAATCATTAGGTGATGGGCCAATGTCTGCATTAAGCAGAGGTTAACAGTCTGTATAAATGTTATGGTCCTGACACAGCAGTTCTAAATACAGGAAAAATCTTGAAAATGTTGACTCTGTGTTTTATTTCCAGATTATTTTTCGCAGCATCTTGGGGAATATCTGAATGTTCTCTCCGCACTAGAGAAGCTCAACGTTGCCATCCTAAAAGCAATGGATAAAACTAAAGAGGTAAGATAACAGCACAAGCCCTCCACATTGACACATTTTCTTTCTCGTAATGTAGTAATAATGTTTTGTGGAATGGCACTGGAATGAGGCGCTAAATTTCCAAGCACCACACCAGCAAGTGTGACTGTGCTCGGAATGAGGCTCTGCAAATGTAATGGCTGTTGTAGGGTTCATTACAATAATGTTAAGCCAGTGTATTTTGCTTTGAGAACCTCCTATATGAGCATTTGCGGTTGTGGTATTCAAAAACAACAGATTGTGTTAAGGAGGGTGACTGCATAGGCACAATATAAGTGAAGACATGGTCTCAAAGCTGATACATAATCTCTTTAATAACATAAGGATAATGGTTAGCAGAATAAGCGTCACTGAACTAGCGAATGTGACTGTGCTTTGAATGAGACTTTCAGTTCAGTGAAATATCTGTTTTATGCAACAAACAGCAGTGTGAAAACTTCAGCCTGTCTATTTGCATGAATTAGCATGCTAAAGTCCTTGTGTGCTGCTAGATTGTTGTTGTGGAGGTGGCTCTGGTGGAGTGTTGCTGCTGAGATGCAGGAATGTACCATCTGTAGCAGTTTGTCAGACATTAGAATCAGCCTGTGGGGAGATGCTCCAGTCATGTAAAACTGGGATTTTACAACTTGAGTTATTCAGCATGTACACTAACAGAGCTGAGATAATTGTCAAATCATGTTTCAAGGTATATTGCATATAGTATAATGTACTGTACAGTTTAAGGAATGATCCAGGCAGGTTTCAAATTATTTCTGTCCGTCTCACTGCACAATAACTGCAATGCTGAGCTGAGAATAATTTATCTTGAAATTTAGCAGAAAACATTGCAATTTTGTAACTAAGGATAAGACAGAAAGTCTTTTGTGGCAAGATGTAGAAGTAGATTGCTATTGCCGTTGTCACTGCAGTTTAAATTGAACTGCAATTAAATGCTCTTTTCCACTTATCTTCAATCCAATCTTTTTGAGCCTTAGTATACAGTGGGGCAAAAAAGTATTTAGTCAGCCACTGATTGTGCAACTTCTCCTACTTAGAAAGATGACAGAGGTCTGTAATTTTCATCATAGGTACACTTCAACTATGAGAGACAAAATGAGAAAAACAAAATCCAGGAAATCACATTGTAGGATTTTTAAAAAAGTTAATTGTAAATTATGGTGGAAAATAAGTATTTGGTCAATAACAAAAGTTCAACTCAACTTAACCTTTGTAGGCAATGACAGAGGTCACACGTTTCCTGTAAGTCTTCACCAGGTTGGCACACACTGTAGCTGGTATTTTGACCCATTCCTCCATGCAGATCTCCTCTAGAGCAGTGATGCTTTGGGGCTGTCGCTTGGCAACACAGACTTCACAAATTTTCTATGGGGTTGAGGTCTGGAGACTGGCTATGCCACTCCAGGACCTTGAAATGCTTTTTATGGAGTCACTCCTTCGTTGCCCGAGCGGTGTGTTTGGGCTCACTGTCATGCTGGAAGACCCAGCCACATTCCACCTTCAATGCTCTCACTGATGGAAGGAGGTTTTGGCTTAAAATCTCACGATACATGTCCCCGTTCATTCTTCCCTTAACACGGATCAGTCATCCTGTCCGCCTTGGAGAAAAACAGCCCTAAAGCGTGGTGTTTTCACCCCCATGCTTCACAGTAGGTATGGTGTTCTTGGGATGCAACTCAGCATTCTTCTTCCTCCAGTTGAGTTTTTACCAGAAAGTTCTATTTTAGTTTCATCTGACCACATGATATTCTCCCAATCCTCTTCTGGATCATCCATATGCTCTCTGGCAAACATCAGACGGGCCTGGACATGTACTGGCTTAAGCAGAGGGACACGCCTGGCACTGCAGGATCTGAGTCCCTCTCGGCGTAGTGTGTTACTGATGGTAGCCTTTGTTACTTCGGTCCCAGCTCTCTGCAGGTCATTCATCAGGTCCCTCTGTCTGGGATTTTTGCTCACCGTTCTCAAGATCATTTTGACCCCATGGGATGAGGTCTTGCGCGGGGCCCAAGACTGAGGGAGATTTTCAATGGACTTGTATGACTTTCATTTTCTTACAATTGCTCCCACAGTTGATTTATTCACACCGAACTGCTTGCCTATTGTAAATTCACTCTTCCCAGCTTGGTGCAGGTCTACAATTTTCTTCCTGGTGTCCTTCGACAGCTCTTTGGTCTTGGCTATGGTTGAGTTTGGAGTCTGACTGTTTGAGGCTGTGGACAGGTGTCTTTTATACAGATAATGAGGTCAAACAGGTGCCATTAATACAGGTAACGAGTGGAGGACAGAAGAGCTTCTTAAAGAAGTTGTTACAGGTCTGTGAGACCCAGAAATCTTGCTTGTTTGTGGGTGACCAAATACTTATTTTCCACCATGATTTACAATTAAATTCTTTAAAAATTCTACAATGTGATTTCCTGGATTTTTCTCATTTTGTCTCTCATAGTTGAAGTGTACCTATGATGAAAATTACAGACACCTCTCATCTTTCTAACTAGGAGAACTTGCACAATCAATGACTGACTAAATACTTTTTTGGCCAACTGTATCTCAGCCATTTCACACAGTTGCCCTTCTGATAAAGTATTTTTTTTGGCTGTTACCCATTCAAAAAGACCATTCCTGGTCTTCCTGTGAATTACACTGATGATATATGGAGCCCCTCTATGACCCTGACTGAGATGAATAGGGAAAAAATATGCAAATAAAATTGTATATACCATATATTTAACACTTCATTGTTCCAGGAAATATGTTGGCATAAGGCCCTAAAAAAACTGCTTTTAGCGAGAAGTGGCGTCATTTATGAAGGTAAGTTAGGAAGCAAAATTTATTTAGCTCTTTCTAGCTTTAGACCTTAAAATAACGTTCACTTCTTACCAGAGGAGGAAAACCATGGTTAGGTTAGGATTATGTTAAAACCCTCTGTATTGTTCCTGAACATGTAAATGAGTCAGTCATCCACCTAGCCATCCATCCATCCATCGCCATTCAAGAGTTTTGTGCTACCTCTTAGTTCACATTTCACAGGGTTTCTATCATTTATGAAGGGTTCTTGAAGGGTTTCAGCTGAGTGGATTGACATCTGATGATAGAGTACTACTGACTCCTCAAAATCGATCCCTTACTCATTCGAATGAGAAAGATATCCATTTTCTCCTCTCACACATTTTGTTGGATTGCAGTTTAAATACTACTACATTACAGCCAGCACAGGAACAAAATGATAATATTGTCAGACAAAATCAATATTGAACAATGACATATATTCATAAATTATAAGGACACTTACAGTGGTGTGAAAAAGTGTTTGCCCCCTTCCTGATTTCCTATTTTTTTGCATGTTTGTCACACTTAAGTGTTTCGGAACAACAAACCAATTTAAATATTAGTCAAAGACAACACAAGTAAACACAAAATGCAGTCAATCAGTACATCACTTAAATAGGACCTGCCTGACAAAGTGAAGCACACCAAAAGATCCTTAAAAGCTACACATCATGCCGAGATCCAAAGAAATTCAGGAGCAATTGAGAAAGAAAGTAATTGAGATCACTCAGTCTGGAAAGGGTTATAAAGCCATTTCTAAAGCTTTGGAACTCCAGCAAACCACAGTGAACATCAAACCAATTTAAATATTAGTCAAAGACAACACAAGTAAATAAAAAATGCAGTTTTTAAATGAAGTTGTTTATTATTAAGGGAGAAAAAAAATCCAAACCTGCATGGTTCTGTGTGAAAAAGTAATTGCCCCTAGACATAATAACTGGTTGGGCCACCCTTTGCAGCAACAACTGCAACCAAGCATTTGTGATAACTTGCAATGAGTCTTTTACAGCATTGTGGAGGAATTTTGGCCACTCATCCTTGCAGAATTGTTGTAATTCAACCTCACTGGAGGGTTTTCGAGCATGAAAGGCCTTTTTAAGGTCATGCCACAGCATCTCAATAGGATTCAGGTCAGGACTTTGACTAGGCCAATCCAAAGTCTTCATTTTGTTTTTCTTCAGCCATTCAGAGGTGGACTTGCTGGTGTGTTTTGGGTCATTGTCCTGTTGAAGAACCCACCATGTTCGTTTCGGATTTTTTGGTAGACTGCGGAATTCATAGTTCCATTTATCACAGCAAGTCTTCCAGGTCCTGAACAGCCCCAGAGCATCACACTACCACCACCATATTTTACTGTTGGTATATTGTTCATTTTCTGAAATGCTGTGTTACTTTTATGCCAGATGTAAATGACACACACCTTCCAAAGAGTTCAACTTTTGTCTTGTCAGTCCACAGAATGTTTCCCCAAAACTCTGTGTTCTGAAAAAACTAAGATAAGCTTTAATGTTCTTTTTGCTCAGCAGTGGTTTTCGTCTTGTAACTCTGCCATGCAGGCCATTTTTGCCCGGTCTCTTTCTTATGGTAGAGGCATGAACACTGACCTTAACTGAGGCAAGTGAGGCCTGCAGTTCTTTGGATGTTGTTGTGGGGTCTTTTGTGACGTCTTGGATGAGTCGTCGATGCGCTCTTGGGGTAATTTTGGTCGGCCAGCCACTCATGGGAAGGTTCTGTTCCATGTCTTCGCCATTTGTGGATAATGGCTCTCACTGTGGTTTGCTGGAGTTCCAAAGCTTTAGAAATGGCTTTATAACCCTTTCCAGACTGAGTGATCTCAATTACTTTCTTTCTCAATTGCTCCTGAATTTCTTTGGATCTCGGCATGATGTGTAGCTTTTAAGGATCTTTTGGTGTGCTTCACTTTGTCAGGCAGGTCCTATTTAAGTGATGTACTGATTGACTGCATTTTGTGTTTACTTGTGTTGTCTTTGACTAATATTTAAATTGGTTTGTTGTTCCGAAACACTTAAGTGTGACAAACATGCAAAAAAATAGGAAATCAGGAAGGGGGCAAACACTTTTCATACCACTGTAGTTCATATGTGGATACCAGGTCAAATGGGGTATGAACATGCATATTTTAAAATCTTGTTTTTAAGTAACACTCTGTTAATGTTTTTAGGGCTCCATAAAAAATAAAGATGCAAGACAGATAAATTATTTACCAAATGGAAATGTGTCCCATATCTGACACTCAATGGCTCAATTTGATGGAAAATGGCATTTTAAATTGGCCTGCACATTTTATTAGTTTAAAATATGCAAGGGAACTTTCACATTTGTTAAGAAAGCAACAAATCAAAGACATGCTTCTTTCTCATTTATACTCTTCATGCCAGAAAACACAGCTCCCAAAACTTGTGTTCATATTTGAACTGCTTTGCTGGTTACAAGTTTAGTACATACTGCATCTGTTTTTTTATAGTCTTGAATTGGTACTCCAGAGCCAAACAGAAACCACTTCACTGCTTATTACATTGCTTATTACTCACCCGCTCACATTGTAAAATAAGAGCTTAAATAAAGGCCAGAGTGGCATGCATATTATAGCTGGAACTAGAAATTAATTGGATTTACAAAAGTTTAATTTACATAGTGTAAGTCTGTCTCTCTCTCTTTCTCTTTATCTTTCTCTCTCTCTCTTTGTCTTTCTCTTTGCAGGAGTACCAAGGTTCATCCGTCCTGGGGCAGTTTGTGACACGTTTCATGTTGAGGGAGACATCCACCCAGCTGCTGTCTCTTCAGATGTCTCTGCAGTGTGCCATGGAGGCCGTGGAAGAGCAGAGTAGCCCAGCCCCGTGAGACACACACACACACACACACACACACACACACACACACACACACACACACACACACACACACATACACACACGTACTTCAGCAGTCCCTGACCGAGAGTCAAAACTGTCAAGACTCCCCTCTACTCCAGTAGCATACACAACTACTGAAAACTCTTTGGCATTCTTAATGAATACATCATATCAAATGGTGGACCAAGTAAAGAGTACATTGTGTTATCCTATCTTTCCACTAGCTCTCCTTTTTTATTTTATTTTAAAGGCCCTGCACTTTTTGTATTTCTTTCTAATTGTAAATGAATTTGCATAGTTAATCAACATAGTAACAAGTTAACAGTCTAATGTATAATTCTGTTGAACACGTTGGCATATGTTGCACAGAGAGATAATGAAAACACTTATAAAACACATGCTATCCTCTACACAACATTTAGCACTTTTATAATTCATTTATTAAATAAAATGCAGACTGTGGTTGGAATGAGTGTTTCCAAAGCAAGTGAGGCAAATGGTAGTGTTTCTTATAATAGTGACAATTGCATTTTTTTTTTTCTTATGTTGTGCTTATTTTGTTCCACCTCTTTAATTTCTAGGGTTGAAATGAAGGTACCAGAGCATCTTTCCATACAGAAGAACAACAGGAGATGTGGGCGCAGAGCACAGAAAAATATGTGTCTCTCTCCAACAGACCCATACTCTGGCATCCTTACCACAGGTAACATACCAAGAAGTGGCCTTCGGCTGAATGTAATCTGTTTCCTGCTTTACCCCAAACTCTTCTGGCTGTCAGCACTGGTTCTGCATTGATTGTTAAAACAGCATTAGCCTGTGTGTCTTTGGCTTAATATTTCTTTGATAGAGTGTAATTGATTTCAGTGGTACAGTTGTCCTTTATGAGCACTGGGTCAGGATGAAGTGGTGAAGTCTCAGGTAGTATGGTCTTGAATATATCTCTTATGCAGACATTTTATTCACACAGTAATTAAAATTGACTCAAGACTAAAACTGAATTTTGAGGCACCAGAATCACACAGCTCGGCACCGGCATACCTACCCTTGGAAACTACATTGCCCAGAATCCCTTGTTGACAATCAATGCGAATTTGCAGCAGCTGCACTACTGGCTATTTAAGCATCCTCTTTCTTTTTTTAGATGTCCGATGGTAATTGTAATTGTTTGTCCCCTATGTGTTATTATGGAAAAGAATGTAAAGAACAAGGTGAATTTTGAAAAAGAGATGTATAATTATGTTATAATAAAATAAATATATAATATATATAAAATATATATAAATATGTCACGCTCCACGGCGGCACGCACCGCCCCGCCAAGTCTCGGACCTATCAGGAAGCCCCACGGCGATCGAATTGTCAATTGCATTCAGCTGTGGGGCTTCCTACAAAAGGACGCCCGCGAGAGACTCAGATCGCGGGTTATTGACTATGTCAATGTCGGTTGCGTCCCTACGCGCCGCCCCTCGTATCGCGTCCCATCGCGCCTCATCGCGCCCCATCGCGCCCCAACGCGCCCCAACGCGCCTCTCCCTTTCGTGTCGTCCTTCCCCTTCTCCGTTAAGGTATCGTTCTGTTTTGCATTCTTCCGTGTTTACTTTAGTTCACACCCGTTTTGCGTTGTTTTGTTTCCTACCCGTTTTTGAGTTTTTTTCATGCCTGTTTTCCGGCTCCGGCCCTTTTCCGTTGTCCACCCGTTTTCGGTCCTCGCCTGTTATTTTCGCTGTGTTGCCTTTTGTTAAATAATTCCCCCCTTTTTTTCAACCTGCGTTCGTCTCCTCGTTTCTCTCGCTCCCTAGCGTTACAAATACCGTATTTTCCGGGCTATAAAGCGCACCGGGTTATAAGGCGCGATATCAATGATCGACTGCTAACGGGTCTTTTTTCATACATAACGCGCACCGGGTTATAAGACGCATTAAATGAAACAAAACTCTTAAGTTCCCTCGAAAGCTCAGTTTGGTCTTTACCTGGCGCAGAGCGTCTTCTTGTTTCCTCCACTTCCGTACCATTGATTCGTTAATGTTGAATTCTCTCGCAGCTGCTCTATGTCCATGTTGTACTGCGTGACTGATAGCGTTGAGTTTGAAATCCGCTTCGAAAATGAATTAATTAATTCATACATTAGACGCACCGCATTTTAAGGCGCACTGTCGATTTTTGAGAAAATTAAAGAATTTTAAGTGCGCCTTATGGTCCGTAAAATACGGTATATAATTATAATATAAAAAGAGATGTTATAATGTATGCAAATGCAATGCAAAGTGACAGAAAGAGATACTGAATTACATTGTTCAAGGAAAGTCTAAGTGAATTAAGAACCCGATCAGTTTAGAAGAAAGTGAAAGAAGTATTTTTGTTCACTACAGTACAAAGCAGAGGGTTAGGGAGATCACGGAAACAATCTCAGCCTTGGTTTGTTAGTTATCCCATTTAGCATATCCAATATTTCTCGTTTCAATTTCCTGTTTAACTTTTTCCATTATCATTATTATTGTTAATTCTTAAGCCATCCAGTTACAGATATCCAAAAAGCAACTTCTCACCAAAAATGTAATCTTGCCACAAGTGCAGCTGCCAAAAGAAATCCCAGATAGATACGAACTGGAGATAATTTGGTAAATGTTACTCATAATTGCATTACACTGTGACAAAAGCATTTGATGTTTGTTCAGAAGTTGATTTATTGAAGCAATTAAAAACTATGAATGTGAATGGTCAGTGATTTGTGAAAAAACTTGTTCGTGAGTTGTGTCCTATGGCAACCATGCATTTTGAGTAATTTAGTAGTTCTTTTGAAAATGATGTATCCTTATGACTTATGAAGAAATGTAATCTTTTATAATGTAATAATGTAATGTTTGAGAAATGTTTTATTCAGCCACACACACGATTGCTTTTTGTTGCTAATATTTTACTTTATATTACATGTATGCTATCTGGGATTGATATGATGTTACATATCCCAAATGGATGCCTATTCACCACATACTACAGTCGTATGAAAAAGTTTGGGCACCCCTGATAATTTTCATGATTTTTCTTTATAAATCATTGGTTGTCCAGCTCAGCAATTTCAGGTAAATATATCATATAGCAGATGAACACCGTGATATTTGAGAAGTGATGTTTTACAGAAAGTGTGCAGTAATTATTCAAACAAAATTAGGCAGGTGCATAAATTTGTGCACCCTTGTCATTTGAATACCTTTAGCACTAATTATTGGAACAGAACATTTGTTTTGTAAGCTCATTGACCCTTGATCTACATACACAAGTGAATCCAACTATGAGAAAGTGTTAAGGTGGCCAATTGGAAGTTTTTCTCCTCTTTGCATCTTCTCTGAAGAGTGGCAACATGGGAGCCTCAAAACAACTCTCAAATGGCCTGAAAACAAAGGTTGTTCAACATCATGGTTCAGGGAAAGGGAAAAGGGAGCTCAGACGATTTCAGCTTGCTGGTTCAGTTTTCCACTGTTGAGGAACATAGTGAGGCAATGGGAAGACCACAGGCACAGTTCTAGTTAAAGGAACTCCCGAAGTGGCAGACCAAGAAAAATCTCAGATAGGCAGTCAAGGCGAAGGATGGTGAGAACAGGGTCATAGTTCAAGCCACAGGGAACCACCTCCAAAAGACCTACAAACCCTCATCTTGCTGCAAGATTTGTTGCTTGCAAATGGGGGTCACCTGTTTCATCCGTTTCAACTACTTATACATAACGCCGCACTTTTTGCAACCAAAGGGGGAGGAGAGGCTGTATGGGAGAGGAGTAATGCAGAGAAGAAGCCTTTTTCTCTGCAGACACGCCACCAAAAAACAGATTCACTGTGTGGGGTGTTGCAAAAGCTACAGCACATTTGGACAATCCAGCTTTCATTTTTTTGGAATAAAGTGCCTGTGTACTGATGAAAACTAAAATGTTGAGTTATTTGGACCATAAGGAGCGACCGGAAGGAGCATGCTCGTTCTGAGCGGGGACGCACATGCGAACCCCGGGTGAGGGAGAGAAAACCGAAAAGGGAGGGGAGGGGGGAAGAAAAAAGGAGAGGGGGAAGAGGAGGGAAAAAAAAAAAGAAAACGCGAAAAAGAATAAAAGTAGGAAAAAGAAAAAAAATACAAGGGAGAAAAAAAAGCGCAGGAAAAGGGCGGGTCGGGGGCGTGGGGCAAAGACAGGGAGGGGAGGAAGGGGACAGGGGGGCCAGTGCAGGTACTAGGAATCTTGTTAAAGTTGAGGGTCTCGCATGGGATTTCAGTTAATCTCCATCTCCAGATTCTTGAGAAACCATGTTTCAAGAATCAGTGAACAAAGTTGCACCGAGGCCAACGACCCCAAACCCTGCCTCAAAAATCTACTAAGGCATTCATGCAGAGGTGAAAAACCCATTACAAACGGTTTCTGGGAAAATGGCCATCTCAGTCCCCAGACATGAATATTTACTGAAATGTGGGCCTGTCGGGTCGCCATGAGCAGGAGGAAGACATGAATATTACTGAAAATGTGGGCTGTCCATGCTCGGAAACCATCAAACCTGACTGAACTGGAGATGTTTCTAAAGAAGAATGGTCCAAAGCACCTTCAACCAGAATCCAGACTGGAAGATGTAGGAAGCGTTTAGCGGCTGTTATTTCTACAAAAGGAGGATCTACTAAATATTGATGTAATTTTTCTGTTGGGGTGCCCAAATTTATGCACCTGCCTAATTTTGTTTGAATAATTACTGCACACTTTCTGTAAATCCTATGAACTTAATTTCCCTTCTCAAATATCACTGTGTTCATCTGCTATATGATATATTTAACTCAAGTTGCTGATCTGAACAACCAATGATTTATAAACTAAAATCATGAAAATTATCAGGGGTGCCCAAACTTTTTCATACGACTGTATGCACTACATACTGGATCTTATAATGCGCTTTTCAAAACCCAGAGACACTTACAGTTTAGAGGACACAGAGGAGAATTTAGAGAGGTATTTAGTAAACAGAGGCAAAGTTATCGACTAGTTAATCACTCATGTCCTTCACTAGTACCATGCAAAATACCTAGCATGGTGACAAGCTCCTTATGGTCCACTGTACATAAATAATAAAAATTATTATTACATTTTTTAAAGCACTTTCATGAAGGCAGATATGACCAAAAAAGGCCTGAAATTTAAGATGTAATACATGTTTATAAGCCAGAGGTAAGAAGTAAGCTTCAAAGTCTGTTGCATAACTAATATTAATATACTTCATAATGTACTTGGAGAAATGTTCATTGCTGTGCCTCCCACTGAGGGGCCTTGAACGATCTCACTGAACCTGAACATGCACAAAGGCGTATCTGGATTGTTATTGTAATGTGCCTTTTATGACTCAGGTGTTACTGTGGATACAGATGATCACTGGTCCTCTCAGATCAACAGACTGCAGCAGCTCATTGACAAACTGGAGTGCAAGGTAACAACCACTGACAACCCCGCCCGAGGCATCTATACAGCCAACTATTCATTCATCCAGCCAGCCAGTCGTCCTTCAGTCTATTCACCAGTCTATATTTCTATGTATTAATTTATCCTCCCATCCAGCCATTTATCCACTCATTAATTTCTCTGTCCTTCTATCTATTCATCTATCTATCCACCCTACTATCAGTTAATTAATTAATTCAGCTGTCCATCTATTTATTCATCCATCCACCTATCAGCCTATTCAGTCATCAACCGCTATCTATTCATCTATCCTTCTGAGTATCTGTTAATGCATTCATCTATATGCATATTCAGTCACTTATCCACTTATTCATCAATCTTTTCCTTTATCCATTCACCCATTCTTGCACACATCCATCTATCATCCACCCGTCTATTTTTCCAGCACCTTTGTAACCAATCACTAACTGACACAATTATTGATACAGAACAGAAATTTGGTGCAAGGTGTATGCAAGATATGAGCTTTCCACATGTTCTTTTCCAAGAAATGCTCTTTTCTTTACAGAGTCCAAAGTTGGAGCCGCTGAAAGAGGACCCTCTGGCCAGCACATATAAATCAGTGAGTACTTTCATCTCCTGTACCATCAAATATCGCAATGCAGCACTTATAGCTTTTTAGATGCTGGCTGACTCTAATGCACAGATGTGAAACCTGAGACCGCATGTTTGTCAGAATGATAGGCCTCTCGGTAGCCTGCCTTTGTGCTTCAGTGTTATTATATTCTTCTCTCTCAGTGCCTCCTGTCTGTTTTCATGCTGTTTTTGCAGTGTGCTGTGAATCCTTATCTTTCCTTTCTCACTGTATATGTACCCAGACAGCTCCAAAATGATTGATAAAGTTGGATTGCTAAGAGACAATGGATTGGATTTAGATCAGATGACTGACGAACCTAGTGAAGTCATTAAGGCTACATTCACAAAGCAGGCAAATGTTCTCACCAAATCCATTTTTTAGGCTGTTCTCACTCTATTTTTAATGTGACCTATATCAGACATTCATCTGAACGGTTCGTGCTCTGAAACTGATATGCATGTGCAAAAGAGTAAAGCTTTTGTTGAGGTAAACAATCAAATGGAGTCATCAATAACAGGTACTTCTTTAATGGTCATGTTAAAAAGGGCACATTATTCGCCCACAGCCACTTCTTTGATTTGCATCCTTGGTTTATTTTTAACTTTGCTTTTAAGCATTTTATTTTCCTTTGACGCTGCAGACACGTCCTCCTTTGATCACGTTCAGCCATTTCTTTAGAATGTTCCTCAAACACGGAGCAGTTGCGATATGTGCCTTCTAATTTTGATCTAATTTAAATTTTTCATCACTCCAAATATTTATGAGGTCTGCCACTTTGCCGTCCCGCCATTGAAAACCTCCCACACTGCTCCCATTTGCCCTTGTCATCAGTGCGCATTTATGACGAATGTCGAGTTGGAATGACGTAAAAGTCGCATGAATTCAGACAGAGTTGCATTGCTGCGTATCAGATTTCTATACTGTGTACGTAACCTTAGGTAATATTTCTACAATTAAAGCCCAACTTTTAGTCCAATCCTCAACTTTTAATGTTTTGTCATTTTCCGCTTCTGATCACCTGTGTTGTGAATAGAGATTATTTTATATCCAATGCCTGCAGACTAGGGCTGCAACAACGAATCGATAAAATTGATAAAAATCGATTATTAAAAGCGTCAACAACGAATCCGCCTTATCATATCCGCTTACGTTACTTGCAGTACTTGCGGTCAGCGCTGGAAAAAAATCGCCTCATGTAAACAAAGGAGATAACGACGCACAAAGTGACGTTACAAGCAAGAAACTCCGTTGTCCCCTGTCCACACATCAACGCTGAAAACGGAGTTTCTGAAAATCTTCACCCTGGAAGGAGTTTTGCAAAAAAAAAGTCAGTTTTCGTGTGGACGAATGGTCAAAATGCATAGAAAAAGCTACGTTTTTAAAAATACCAGTGTTTGTGTGGACAGGGCCATAGTCTCTAAAAAGAGAGCCAGCTTTAGCCAGGAGCATGTTGACATGATAACATTTTTGGATTGCAATGCAAAGTTCCTAAAGAAAGTGAGTGAATGAGTTTGTATGTAGTGTTTGCATCAGAGATGCACTTATTTTTCTTTATTATTTAATTTGTTATTTTAATTTATTAATGAATTTAATTTATTATTATTAATTTATTGTAAGCACTTATTTGCTCTGTTATTTAATGTTATATTTCTGAATAAAGACATGCAAAGTTTTTTTGTTTTTTTTTAATCCGATTCATCGATTAATCGAAAAAATAATCGATCGATTAATCGATTATTAAAATAATCGTTAGTTGCAGCCCTAGTGTAGACCTCCCCCTTCTGGATGCTAGGCATAGTCTAGCATAATCTTCTCAGACATACTCAAACGCCCCATTCTGGCACTAAAATCCATGCCATGGTCACTTAGATTACATGCATACTATGTTCATCCAGACCCATGTTTTCAAATGTACCACTCATAGGGTTGTGTGATAGGCCTTTTCTACGATAATATCTTAATTGTTTTAACAATGTGCGAGCTGAAATTATCGAGTATGTCACTTAATTTCCAAAAACATACCTTAAGGGTTCACATATTCACTGCATCGTATAGTCAGGTAGGACAGACTACAGAACATGTGCAATGACTGTATGCAGCGTGCGAGCACCACAAACCAAGCTAGCACTCTACCTAAAAGCACGTGACTGAAGTTAAAAATGAGGGAATAAACTGCACCAGTGGACAAAATAAAAACAAAACCAGAATCTCAGTCTACATCAGTAAATTGAATTGCTTGACAGCTAAAAGACAGCTGGACAACTAACTTATTTCACCATCTGCGAACAAACCACCATGCAGAATATGAAAATGATGACAAAATTTGGGAGTCGGCTGTCTACGACGGGTTTAAACCAGGCAAGGTACCAGCACAAAAACACACTCAGCAAAACATAGCAGAATCGTGATGCAAAAAAGTGCCTTACAACAAGAAAATCAACATATGGCAAGACATAAGAAATGCAGTCACTAATTACATTGTGAAAGACACGGTGCCCATTCAGGCAGTTGTTGAGAGATCTAAAGTATCATCTAATTATTATCGATAAAATCCAAGAAAATATCAAGATCTTTTTTGTCAATATGGCACACCCCTACCCTGCTCTGGGTCTCGTTCACATCTGTCTGTCTGCTCTTCATCTAGAACATTCTGCTGGTCCAGAGGCAGATGTCAGTGACAGAGGACAATCTGGATGAGTTTCAGAAAGCCCTAAAAAGCTACGCTGACTCGGCCACCAACCAGAGTGATAACCTTCAGTGAGTATCCTCCTACACACAAAATTATATAAGCTCAAGATGTGAAAGAGTTTAGTGTGACAGACTAATATATGCAAGATCTAACAAATACTGTATACAACACTCTGGGACAATCAGTTGCAAAGAGAATCCAAATAGAGTGTGTTTGTGAAATATTATTATAAGCGCATAAGGGAACAGTATCCAACATAGCACCTCCAAACTGGGTTACAACTTTTAAAACTCAATTGTCAACCAATTTGCTTTAGTGCTAAAACTTAGTATCATTATTCATTTTATACAAGTTGCACTTTTTACCAGGTTTCTCTTGTAAATACAGTAAAAGCTGAGGCTTTAGTTTTATGTAAGGTAATTTTAGCATTTGTCCTAAGGGAACCAATAGAATCTCATCATCATTTAAAAAGTAAAGCACTAAGTAGATCATTTAAGCTTGAAAGCCCCTTGTTAGGCAATGTTTTGGTTCTGCCAGTAGACAGAAAGTCATGGCCCTTCTAATCGTGTTTTCTTTCAGTGTGTCCATCCAGAAACTGCCTGAGAAGAGTTGCTACATAATATATGAGTTCTGGCAAGATCGCATTTCCTGGATGAGGTTTGAACTTGTATAATTCTTGTGTGTTTCTATAAATTAGTAAAATATTGTGACTTTACACAATGCATTCAGAAAGTATTCCACATCTTCAAATCCACTTTTTCACAATTTGTTATGTTGAGGCCTTGTGCTGAAATGAAAAACAAATACCCCCCAATCAATCTGCAACTAATACCCCATAATGAGCAAGTGAAAACAGAATTTTAGAAATTTAAAACATTTATTAAAATGGAAGAACTAAAACTTCGGATGGACATAAGTATTCAGACCCTTTGCTATGACACTGGGTTCCTCCCATTTCTCTTGATCATCTTTGAGATGTTTCTACAGCTTGACTGGAGTCGCTGTGGTAAATCCACTTGATTGAACATGATTTGGAAAGACACACACCTCTCTATATAAGGTCTAACATCTCACAATGCACATCGGAACAAAAAACTAGTCATGAAAAGAAAATAAGTACCTGTAGAGCTCAGAGACAGGATTGTGTCGAGGCACAGATTTGGAGAAGGCTACAAAAATTTCTGCTGCACTGAAAGTTCCCAAGAGCACAGTGACCACTATATTCTTAAATGGAAGAAGTTTGGAACAACCAAGACTCTTCCTAGAGCTGGCCGCACCACCAAACTAAGTAACTTGGTGAGAAGGACCTTCATAAGAAAGGTGACCATGAACCCAGTGGTCATTCTGGCTGAGCTCCAAAGATCCTGTGATGGGAGAAACTTCCAGAAGGTCAACCATCACTGCAACACTCCACCAAACTGGGCTTTATGGAGGAGTGGAAAGCCAGAAGCCTGTCCTCAGTAAAAGACGCATGAAAGCCCACCTAGAGTTTGCAAAAAAAAAAACTAAAGGATTCTCAGACTGTGGGAAACAAGATTCTCAGGTCAGATGAAACCAAGATTGAACTTTCTGGCATCAATTCCAATCTTATGTCCGGAGAAAACCATTCACTGCTCATCACCTGCCCAATACCATCCCTACAGTGAATCATGGTGGTGGCAGCATCATGCTGTAGGGTGTTTTTCAGTGGCTGGGACAGGGAGACTGGTCAGGCTTGAGTGAAAGCTGAATGAAGCAAAATACAGAGACATTCTTAATCAAAAGCTGATCCAGAGCGCTCGGGAACTCAGGCTGGGCCAAAGGTTTACTTTCCAAAAAGACAATGACCTGAGACAACAAGGAGTGGCTTAGGGACAACTCTGTGAATGTCCTTGAGTGGCACAGCCAGAGTCCTGACTTGAACCCAATGGACCATCTCTGGAGAAACCTGAAAATGGCTGTCCACCGACGATCCCCATCCAACCTGACAGAGCTTGAGAGGATCTGCAGAGAAGAATGGAAGAAAATTCCCAAATCCAGGTGTGTAAACCTTGTGGCATCATACCCAAGAAGACTGGAAGCTTCAACTGAGTAAAATGTCTGAATACTTAGTGTATGTCAATGTAATATTTTAGTTGTACCGTTGCAATAAGTTTGCTACATTTTCACTTTCTAACTATGGGGTATTAAGTGCAGAATGATGGGGGGAAAACTTTATATTTTTAATTTTAGCACAAGGCTGCAACATATGTGGAAAAGTGAAAGGGTCAAAGACTTTCCAAATGCATTGTATGAATAACTTTAGACATTAGACCACTGTGAGTATTTATGTGTGTGTACCAGCTGAGTTCTTCCAAGATTCCCTGCTTTCTGTTTAATATGGAGACTTAAAATCACCCTGAATTTTTCCAGACTTTATTTCCGTTTTTAATTACTTACTTACTCCATTATATCTTATTTTAATTAGTCAGTACTTGAAAAACTATATTTCTCTCTCTCTCTCTCTCTCTCTCTCTCTCTCTCTCTCTCTCTCTCAGTTATCTGCAGTCAGATTCGAGTAAGACTTTCCAGCGTTGCATCATAGACATGCTGGAGGATCCTGAACTTGTCTCCACCATGCTCTTGCCTGGTACATAATGATGTGTGTATGTATGTGTGTGTGTAGCTGTGTGTGAGCTTTAACAATACTGAGATGCTTGGAGTCTGTGAATGTGCACACATGCTGCTTTCCCCCAGGGGATCTTGTATTTTTTCTAACTGCTTGTAAAGAAACAAATTTAGAAATCATTTTTATGGCCCTGGGGCTAAAACACGAGCTTACATAAAGGCACAGCATGCTTATCATAGCTGGAACTAAAAATGAATTTAAGGAAACCTAATTCACTTCAGTGTAATAATTCTCCCTCTCTACTCTCTCAGCATCCTGGTGGATCATGACAAACAATTAACCTCCATCAAGAGGAGTACGCAGTCCTCTCCAAAAAAGAGAAAGAAAAATGCAGAATCTGAAAATGACCCTGTGTATATGTCTTTGTCCGAACTAGCAAGCAGCAAATCAGCCACCTCCTGTGATTACAACTCATGGCCTCATCTTTGTGTTTCTTTACCGTTCTGTCTGTATGCAACCGACAAAAGAAGACACCAAACAGGCATGGTTCTAATTTCTCTAGCATGTGTACAAAATCAGTGACTTTCGCTTCACGCATGAGCCGTGAGTCTCAGCTTTCAGAGCAGATATGGCTTTGAGGTGGAAAACCTTGACTGGCTTTGAACAACAACAGCCATTTACTTCTTGAGGGTCCATATAACAAGTGTAGATGTTTAAGATGCATGCTTATTAGAACTTTTACTTTAAGCTCTAGTTGACGTTAAAGCTTCGTCTGTGCTTTCTCAAGGTTTAATGGCCCTTATGTGGAACATTGCTGTTCTGCCTCGTAGTTTCTCAGTCAGTTTAACATTACCAATTATGCTAAAGCACTGATCTGAAACATTTTAATTAACATGTACAGTGTAGTATACATGTGTATGCTGATTTACTTTCAGTTTTGTTTTATGAATATGAACAAAGTCTATGTATTTTGCTCAAGCTTATTTATTTCTGAATTATTTATTGGAGGTGTATGCACATTGTAGTTAAGCTATAAGAAAAAATAAAATGAAAATCAGTGCGATTTGTGTACCCCTGCCTGTCGTCATTTTCTTTCTGGCAACTTCATCGCACATTTTAAATGCTTTCAGTGGCATTTGCATAAATCCTTTGCCTTTTTTTCTAGGATTTCTATGGTTTTCTGATGAATTGATGACAAGAACGATGATTTCTATTAGCAATACTTAACCTTTCCTGACTGTGAAAAGTGCTTCTGCTGATGCTCCTTGAGGCCTGCTGACTCATTAAGGTTTACCACTTGCATGCAGGTCCCACAGTGAGGCTGTTAAAGTAATTTCTTAAGCATATAAATGCATTTAATTGGGTGTCATAGATCTTAAATCAATACGGCTAATTGGAGCCCCCAAGAACCTTGTTCACCCAATGCTTCTTTATCGTACATGAACATGGACTGTTACTCTATGACTGAGGATACAGTCTTCTATGACTAATCTACAGTGGTGCTTGAAAGTTTGTGAACCCTTTAGAATTTTCTATATTTTTGCATAAATATGACCTAAAACATCATCAGATTTTCACACAAGTCCTAAAAGTAGACAAAGAGAACCCTGTTAAACAAATGAGACAAAAATATTATACTTGGTAATTTATTTAATGAGGAAAATTATCCAATATCACATATTAGTGATTGGCAAAAGTATGTGAAACTTTGATTTCAGTATCTGGTGTGACCTGACAGGAAACGTTTAGTGGCAGTTATTGCTGCACGGGGGGGTGCAGCAATAACTGCCACTAAACGTTTCCTGTAACTGTTGATCAGTCCTGCACACCGGCTTGGAGGAATTTTAGCCCATTCCTCTGTTGGATTAAGGTCAGGACTTTGACTTGGCCATTCCAAAACATGAACTTTATTCTTCTTTAACCTTTGGCACAACGACTTATGTGCTTAGGGTCGTTGTCTTGCTGCATGATCCACCTTCTCTTGAGATTCAGTTCACGGACAGATGTCCTGACATTTATCTTTAGAATTCTCTGATATAATTCAGAATTCATTGTTCCATCAATGATGGCAAGATGCAACAAAACAGGTCCAAACCATGATACTACCACCACCATGTTTCACAGATGGGAAGGTTCTTAGGCCGGAATGCAGTGTTTTCCTTTCTCCAAACATATCGCTTTTCTTTTAAACCAAAAATTCTATTTTGGTCTCATCCATCCATAAAACATTCTTCGAATAGCCTTCTGGCTTGTCCACGTGATGTTTAGCAAATTGCAGACGAGCAGCAATGTTCTTTTTGGAGAGCAGTGGCTTCCTCCTTGCAACCCTGCCATGCACACCATTGTTGTTCAGTGTTCTTATGATAGTGGACTCATGAACATTAACATTAGCCAATGTGAGAGAGGCCTTCAGTTGCTTAGAAGTTACCCTAAAGTCCTTTGTGACCTCGCCAACTATTACACGCCTTGCTCTTGGAGTGATCTTTGGTGGTCGACCACTCCTGGGGAGGGTAACAATGGTCTTGAATTTCCTCCATTTGTACACAATCTGTCTGACTGTGGATTGGTGGAGTCCAAACTCTTTAGAGATGGTTGTGTAACCTTTTCCAGCCTGATGAGCATCAAAAACTCTTTTTCTGAGGTCCTCAGACCTCTTCTTTGTTCACGGCATGATCCACTTCCACAAACGTGTTGTGAAGAGCAGACTTTGATAGATCCCTGTTCTTGAAATAAAACAGGGTGCCCACTCACACCTGATTGTTATCCCATTGATTGAAAACACCTGACTCTAATTTCACCTTCAAATTAACTGCTAATCCTAGAGGTTCACATACTTTTGCCACTCACTAATATGTAATATTGGATAATTTTCCTCAATAAATAAATGACCAAGTATAATATTTTTGTCTCATTTGTTTAACTGGGTTCTCTTTATCTACTCTTAGGACTTGTGTGAAAATCTGATGATGTTTTAGGTCATATTTATGCAGAAATATAGAAAATTCTAAAGGGTTCACAAACATTCAAGCACCACTGTATATACTGTATATCTTATATTCCTATATCTGGCCACTGTCTGGGACACTTGGCCTGTGTTCACACTGCAGATGTAAGAGGCCCATATTCCTTCATTTTCATGCAAGCTTAATGAGAGTCATGGGGAGGCAGGGCCTAACTGGCAACACAGGGGGCAAGACAGGAACCAACTCCTGACAGTATGCCAACCCATACACACAAGCTCACAGTGGGACACTTTAGAGATGCCAGTCGACCTAAAGCATGTCTTTGGTGTACCTGGAGGAAATCCTCTGAGAGATGAGAGGATGGGAGGACGACCCCTGCAGTTTTGTAACAGACTGGCACCCCATCCAGGGCACACTCATGCCAGCTGACTTTGCTCTCTGATATTTAATTGTTTACACATTTTATATTGCTACAGGAAAACAGCACTACCAGTAGCACTGGACTGTGTAAACCATTAAATATGTTGTAAACCTCATGAGGATGAAATACCTTAACGTTATCATACACAGTGTTTGGGCATGTGTTTTATTTTTGTTTCTTTTTAAAAAAAATTATCTTGTTGCTAAAATTTTAACTACATTCACAATCAGTTCTTAGTCCCGATCATGACCTTTCCAGAATAAGGTTAAATATATATTGGTCACATTACAATTATCACATGTGTAGAATAAGCTTTAAAATGGATTTGAGCAAGAAAACGTAACTGAGCACAGAGAAAGCAAAAAATATTTTAATAATCCAAACAAAATGTGCTTCAAATTCAAAAACTCTGGTTTGTAACATTTATCGTACTGTATGGTACTCTATTGAATTGTTAATTTATCGTGACAGATTTGTAACAGGCAATTTGTTTAACGACCATCCTGCTTCTCTCAATCCAATGACATGCCCCTCTCAAAGGCTGTCAACTGTGCAAAATGTCTTCAAGTGAGATCTCTCACCAAGAGGTACACTACCCAAAAGTAGCCTCTGAGAGCCTTTTCTAGGGCAGGGGGAAAGCACTTTTATGTCCTATTGCGGCAAGACCCAGTGTCTAATCAGATTAATCTAATCGAATAGTCAAACTAGTGTCCCTAATAAAGTGGTGGTATGTCATAAATAAAGTGAGTGTATGTTTACCAAGCCTACGTGTGGGAGGAAGTTTGTGGGTGCCTTTACGTTAATGAGGCTACAAACTTCACAGGACATAACCACTTTAGTTAATCCAGTGTCATGTCAATAAAACATGAACACAAATGTGCTCCCCCCTGCTGATAAACAACACAATTTCAGTGATAATTGCCTGTGTGTCGAGCACATAGTGCCAATCAATGAACAGTGTGGGAGTAAATAAATTACCCAATTAAATACAGCTCAGTATTAAATGCAAATCCACTGCACTGCATTGTCACAGACAAATTACCCAACTCTGTTACTTACTGAAATATTTAGCTCTGTGTGGCATGACTGTTTCAGTAATAAAAATTAAAATAATGCTAACTGCACCCAGAGAAGACAGATTCAGGCTGAGACCAAAACTGCACACTACCCAGGTAAATATTGTAGTATGTTTTAACACTGAGCACATTTCTGGACATGATTAGGTTGCAGTCTAAATCCAAAATACAAACAACCTTATGTATGTTGTATGGACTAGCACCTACACTAAGTAAAAACCAACAGTATTTGTTTATATCTCATCACCACATTAGAATCTTTACATTCATATTGATATTAATGGGGCTCATGTTTAAACTGTTCACCCCAAGCTAACTGGCCAGATGCTATTGTGAATACAGGACTTTTCATAGATAGCGAAGTTGTTATCATAGGCTAATCCATATCACAAGTTCACTGAGTTCCCTAAAAGTTTTGCAGTTTGAAGTACGATATGGCAGTAACCACAGAAAGCAATAAAACGCAAATAAAATACAAAAGATAAAGAGCGGTGTCTTGTGCATTACTTTTTATACAACACCTCTCAAGCTGATTGTTTGACAAGGGTTGTGGCTTTTTCACACAAAACAGGTATCACTCTGTTGACGCGTTGCCAAGTAACCACAGACATTATGCGCACGTAACATATACAAATAACATAACAAACCTAATAAATCGTTTAATTCTTAATTAATTCTATTTTTTAGTTTTAATCCACTTTCCCTTTAATCTTCGCGTATTTGCACTTTGTATTTAGAACTGACGTTATGCAAACGTTTTGTAGCATACTGTACCATACTTCTTCCACTCAGTGCACTCTCCGATTTATAGTGTGTTCGTAATGTATGCCTATGGAAACATTTTTTTGTCACAAATTAATGAATATAAATAAATAAATAAATAAATAAGAACATTATGCTGAATGATGGAAGAGACAACATGAGTACCACACCCAATGGCCATAACCAATGTATTTGCTAAGGGTTAGAATCGCCATCTAGTGACCATTAAACGGTGGCCCGTAGAGTCACATTGTTGTCAGATCAGCAACTTGAGACTTGAGTAATATATCATATAGCAGATGAACACAGTGATATTTGAGAAGTGAAATGAAGTGTATAGGATTTACAGAAAGTGTGCAGTAATTATTCAAACAAAATTAGGCAGGTGCATAAATTTGGGCACCCCAGCAGAAAAATTACATCAATATTTAGTAGATCCTCCTTTTGTAGAAATAACAGCCGCTAAACGCTTCCTACAGCTTCCAGTCTGGATTCTGGTTGAAGGTGCTTTGGACCATTCTTCTTTAGAAACATCTCCAGTTCAGTCAGGTTTGATGGTTTCCGAGCATGGACAGCTCACATTTGTCTAGGGACTGAGATGGCCATTCCAGAATGTTGTACTGGTTCCTCTGCATGAATGCCTTAGTAGATTTTGAGCAGGGTTTTGGGTCGTTGGCCTCGGTGCAACTTTGTCACTGATTCTTGAACATTGTTCTCAAGAATCTGGAGATATTAACTGGAATATGCGATCCTCAACTTTAACAAGATTCCTAGTACCTGCACTGGCCACACAGTCCCGCAGCCTGATGGAACCGCTACCAAATTTTACTGTGGGTAGCAAATGTTTGTCTTGGGATGTGTGCCGCTCCTTGTTATGTCCAAATAACTCAATTTTAGTTTCATCAGTACACAGCACTTTATTCCAAAATGAAGCTGGATTGTCCAAATGTGCTGTAGCACACCTCAAGTGACTGTGGCGTGTCTGCAGAAAAGGCTTCTTCTGCATTACTCTCCCATACAGCCTCTCCTTGTGCAAAGTGTGCTGTATAGTTGAACGATGATTAGTGACACCATCTGCAGCAAGATGAGGTTGTAGGTCTTTGAAGGTGGTCTGTGGCTTGACTATGACTGTTCTCACCATCCTTCGCCTCTGCCTATCTGAGATTCTTCTTGGTCTGCCACTTCGGGAGTTCCTTAACTAGAACTGTGTCTGTGGTCTTCCATTGCGTCACTATGTTCCTCACAGTGGAAACTGACAGCTGAAATCTCTGAGAGAGCTTTTCCCTTTCCCTGAACCATGATGTTGAACAACCTTTGTTTTCAGGCCATTTGAAGTTGTTTTGAGGCTCCCATGTTGCTACTCTTCAAAGAAGATGCAAAGAGGAGAAAAACTTCCAATTGGCCACCTTAACACTTTCTCATAGTTGGATTCACTTGTGTATGTAGATCAAGGGTCAATGAACTTACAAAACAAATTTTGTGTTCCAATAATTAGTGCTAAAGGTATTCAAATGACAAGGGTGCCCAAATTTATGCACCTGCCTAATTTTGTTTGATTAATTACTGCTCACTTTCTGTAAAACCTATAAACTTAATTTCACTTCTCAAATATCACGGTGTTCATCTGCTATATGATATATTTACCTGAAATTGCTGAGCTGGACAACCAATGATTTATAAAGAAAAATCATGAAAATTATCAGGGGTGCCCAACTTTTTCATACGACTGTATTTTATGCCAGAATATAGAACATTCTAAAGGGCTCACACAAACTTTTCAAGCACCACGTGTACATACCAGCATGGTTTGGTCCCTTTTTTTATGTTTTATTCAAACTTATATTAATTGGGCTGACTAAATATATTCATAGTAAAATTTAGAGGAAACATGAAATGAACTTAATCATTCAGTACAATGGTCCTTTATACACTCTTCAGAAAATCTTAAAGCCCAAGAAAACTGTGGCTTCTGCTTGTGTTCCAAAAGACTAAAAACACTTTTTATTTGTAATTATTGTTATTTAATTAATTAATTATTTATGTATTTTCTATTTAAAAAAAGAATAAAACTTGGTAGCACAGACTTGGCAAGTTCAAATGTAAGTTCATGAGTACAAACCCCTGAAGACACGTACGGTCGTTCTGCAGTTGGAACAGTAGCATACTTGACTCAGTGCCATATTAGCAGTTCTCTCTAGCTGTCCGTTTGTCTAATTATTTAACTCTTGTGTTAACCTGTCTACCCATTTGTATGAAAAGTTAACAATTTCTACACAATGTCTCATTCTGTTTTGTCTGTTTTTGACGAATCAGGTGTGAGTGGGCACGCTGTTATATTTAAAGAACAGGGATCTATCAAAGTCTGCTCTTCACAACACATTTGTGGAAGTGTATCATGGCATGAACAAAGGAGATTTCTGAGGACCTCAGAACAAGAGTTGTTGATGCTCGTCAGGAAAAGGTTACAAAACCATCTCTAAAGAGTTTGGACTCCACCAATCCACAGTCAGACAGATTGTGTGCAAATTGAGGAAATTCAAGACCATTGTTACCACCTCCCCAGGAGTGGTCGACCAACAAAGATCACTCCAAGAGGAAGGCGTGTAATAGTTGGCAAGATCACAAAGGACTCCAGGGTAACTTCTAAGCAACTTAAGGCCTCTCTCACATTGGCTAATATTAATGTTCATGAGTCCACCATCAGAAGAACACTGAACAACAATGGTGTGCATCGCAGGGTTGCAAAAAGAAAGCCATGGTCTCCAAAAAGAACATTGCTGCTTGTCTGCAGTTTGCTTAAGATCATGTGAACAAGCCAGAAGGCTACTGGAATAATGTTTTTGTGGAGGATGAGACCAAAATAGAACTTTTTGGTTTAAAAGGAAAAGCGTTATGTTTGGAGAAAGGAAAACACTGCATTCCAGCATAAGAACCTTATTCCATCTGGAAACATGGTGGTGGTGGTATCATGGTTTGGGCCTGTTTTGCTGCATCTGGACGGCTTGCCATCATTGAAGGAACAATGAATTCTGAATTATATCAGGAAATTCTAAAGGAAAATGTCAGGACATCTGTCCGTGAACTGAATCCCAAGAGAAGGTGGGTCATGCAGCAAGACAACGACCCTAAGCACACAAGTCGTTCTACCAAAGAATGGTTAAAGAAGAATAAAGTTCATGTTTTGGAATGGCCAAGTCAAAGTCCTGGCTTTAATCCAATGGAAATGTTGTGGAAGGACCTGAAGCGAGCAGTTAATTATAGGAACCCCACCAACATCTCAGAGTTGAAGCTGTTCTGTATGGAGGAATGGGCTAAAATTCTTCCAAGCCGGTGTGCAGGACTGATCAACAGTTACAGGAAACGTTTAGTTGCAGTTATTGCTGCACAGGGGGGGTCACGCCAGATACTGAAAGCAAAGGTTCACATACTTTTGCCACTCACTAATATGTAATATTGGATCATTTTTCTCAATAAAGTACAATATTTTTGTCTCATTTGTTTAACTGGGTTCTCTTTATCTACTTTTAGGACTTGTGTGAAAATCTGATGATGTTTTAGGTCATATTTACAGTATGCAGAAATATAGAAAATTCTAAAGGGTTCACAAACTTTCAAGCACCACTGTATACATTGCCACAAAAGAACATATTCAGTTGCATTCTTACAGAAAGAACAATCAGTCTCAGTGTCAGGCTTAAGAATATCTTTTTGCTGGATAGAATCTATGGATTAATTTAAGCGCAACCTCTCTCACTTTGTTAGAAAGTAGATAAGTGGCAGAGACCTTCCACCAAAGTACATTCTCTGCAATACCATCCCAGTATGGCATTATATAAGGAATTGTAATAATATCTTTTTGGAATAAAGCTCAAATTTTCCGGTTATTCTGTTGCTGCTCAGTAGAAAAGCAGTCCATACTACCAAGTACACTAGCAAGTCTGAACTTTCCGTTTTTGTATTGAGAAACACCAGTATAGTGATGCAAAACAATGCCTCTAGTGGACCGGAGCAGTGCCGGTGTGAGAAGTAAATCAAACGTTTTTGTAAATGCTTTTTGTTTCGGTTAATGCTGTTGTGTTCCGCAAATGCAGCATTTTGGTTACGTTTTTCCTTGATATATTTGTGTTCTGAGTTAATGCTATTGCATTCTCTACTTTTTGCTTTGTAAATGCGGTTGCGATGTGACCCTACGGGCCACTGTACCATTGTGTGTCAATAACAGCAGTATCTTGTCTGAAGATAGTAGCATAGGTAAATCCAGGGTCCAAGTCGCAAGGTTCAAATGACCAGCGCTGAACATTTCTAGGTGTATTCAGGTCAAACTGGCCTGGTACTTCTAGTGCTAAGGCTGGGTAGGGAATTGTTACCATTGCATAGCAACAACACATTTGTTGTAGAAGCACCAGGCCAGTTTGTGGACCTACTTTTTGGCATGAAAGCGTATTCAGTATTAAATACAAGGCTTACTTGATTTATTTTGTTTCTTTATTTTGTTGTAAAAAGAAAAAAAACTGTGGTATGAAAGCAACAGAACACGTGAGGTTGTGTGTTATCGCTAATAACATCACGGCTGGATTTAACTACGGCGGTGATGTATTAGTAATAACTCTCCCTCTCGTGTTCTGTTGCTTAAACAGCATTTCACCTTTAAATACATCCCCTGCCAACATTATCACTTTTCGTATGCACTTGTGTAAATATGTATTGTAGATTGACCATCTACAAGAACAACATCAGACAGGCCAAATACTTCTGGACTCTCCTAAAAAAAAGAAACAAAACCCCCACAGATCAAGATTTGTATGCTGAAAGTTATCACAGACCTCAAAAGCAATGAAAATCTTTATTTCTGCCAAAATCCTTGCTGGAGCATGGCAGTTCTTCACCAGGCAGTTCCACCTACTGAAGAACAACATCTCGCCCTCTGAAACTCCTACAGGAATCAAAGGGCTTTCTTGACGCATCCTCTCTCAACTGATATGCTACAGCACCTGAACAACAGAGTACCTTTTAATGTGACTGAAGCTCTGCTGACATGATCTTTTTGGCTAGGCAACACACCTAGCATTCATTGTACCTAATATTTATTCCACAAACATCCGAGAAAACCGACTCAGTTCATCTTGACACAAGATTTTCGTGTGAGAAACATTTCATCACTCATCTAAGTGACTCATCTAAAGACTGTGGTGGCCTAGCGGTTAAGGTACTGAACTATGGACCAGAAGACAAAAGGCAAAACCCACCTCTGCCAGGCTGCTACTGTTTGAGCAAGATCCTTAACCCATAATTGCTTGGATTGTAAGATTGTATCAATTGTAAGTCGCACTGGATAAAGGTGTCTGCTAAATGCTGTAAATGTGACTTCATCACTCTCAGTTAGTTGTAAAATTCCCAATTTTCTGTAGAACACATTTGCATACCTTGTGGAACTTAACAGTTGTGGGAGAATTGCCTGGAATTGTAAATTGGGGCAACCAAACAGTCTTTAATGAAACAGATGGCACAACATAGAAGAACTACATCATCAGGCCAGGACTCTGCTGTTTACACTCACCTACACCACCACCAGTGGCCACTCGAGGATGACAAAGTTGCGAAATGCCTATGATAGGGAGAGGCACCCTGGTTGAAAACAGGGGAACTAAGGTCTCAAAAAGGCCATCGATGATGAAACAAGGCGAACGCCATCATGATTCCCCAAAAACCAAGGAGGGGCTTAAGAGTGCACGTACTCACCATATTACACAATGCCATGAGTGCAGCTTACCCAATGTGCATAGCACCACATGGCGATTAGTAATTAATGGAAAAATGTCAATTTGCATATGAAACCTATTCACCGGCCCCATTTAATGTAAATCGAGATGAGTCGAATCGTTATGCAAATGTCTGGATATAAGATCGGGATGTTCCAAACTAGCTGAGACTGAAAGAAGCACTTAGCTGAGTGATGATTGAAACGTGGTCTCTAATGAAAACTCTGTGTTCAGATGAAACTGATTCACTTTATGGGCTGGGACTACTTACCAGGTTTTCTTTGGAGCATGCATCAAGACATTCACCATGATTGACAATGAAATCTTATTAAAAAATCCTTACCAATGGATATTCCTGGATTTTTTTTCTCATGTTGTACTCTCATACTTGAAGTGTACCTATGGAATTTTTTTGGGGAAAAATTACAGACCTCGCTCATCTTTCTAAGTAGGACAAACTTGCACAATCAGGTGGCTGAATAAATACTCTTTTGCCCCACTGGTACTCAGACCGCAGGCAATGTCATGTGATGCATGCACTGAAGAATGTTCTAGCCCCAGGTTGTAATGTAAAATGTACATGGGACTTGTGGTAGCCTAGCGGTTACGGTATGGTGGACTATGAACCAAAAGTTTCAGGGTTCAAATCCCACCTCTGCCAAGCTGCCATTGTTTGGTTCCTTGAGCATGTCCCTTAACCCACAATTGCTTGGATTGTAAGATTGTCTCAATTGATAAGTCGCTCTGGATAAGGGTGTCGGCTAAATGCTGTAAATGTAATGTAAAAGTAATGTCATGTGTTTTAGCTCCAGGTATATTTCAACTTATGTCAGAGAATATCCCCTCTATACAAAACATGTTTCATTTACTCTGTCTCAAACACTTTACTCTGTGCTTCACCTTGCCGAGGTGGAACACTGTGCAAATTAACATCGCATGTATGACTCACAGTCCATTCTGCTTGACCTGATAATGATAATAAGTATAGTATTCTAAGTTTAATTTTAATGCTGTCCTTGTACATACACTCACTGGACATTTTTATTAGGCAGTAAGTACTGCATAGGTAAACTTTATAGGTATAAAATTACTGACTTTAGCCCACATGCAATTTTTGTTTAGTCATCACTTCCATCCGATCCATCAGTTTAAAAGGATCCGTCATAGGAACACAGCTGAGCAGATTTCAGTTTTCATAGAAGACCATTTTCAAGCAGCTGTGACACACTGCTAACAGCACACTAGCATAATGAAAGCATCAGTGCTGCAGTGATTATAATAATGTCGTTGTAACTCAAGTAGTGATGGTGGCAACACAGCACCAGCAAACCCCAGGTTTCAACCGTCACCTCCAGTTACTGTCTGTGTTGGGTACATTCTCATTCAAGTTGGTGAATTGGCTACTATAACCTGACATTAGGATGTTAATAAATAAGTGGTGTTGCCCTGTGATGGACTGGGAGGGCTGGTTCCCAGGATCGGTGTCATATTCCCACTTGTAATCGATCAGAAAAATAAAAGCAAACCTTATGCCATTTGTACACTTGTTATAGGCTATAGCTAATTTTGCCCATGCCCATTCCTGTAGCCTTGTGGAAGCTGTTAGCTGGCTATTTTGTTTTGATGGGCTGTAATCTCACCCCAGCAGTTGCGACTGCCTACAGTAGTGCCTTGAAAGTTTGTGAAACCTTTTTAGAATTTTCTATATTTCTGCATAAACTAGACTAAAACATCATCAGATTTTTCTCACAAGTCCTAAAAGTAGATAAAGAGAAACACAGTTAAAACAAATGAGAACAAAAATATTAATATACTTGGTCCATTTATTTATTGAGAAAATGACCCAATATTACATATTAGTGAGTGGCAAAAGTATGTGGAACCCCTTGCATTCAGTATCTGGTGGTGACCCCCTGTGCCGCAATAACTGCAACTAAATGTTTCCTGTAACTGTTGATCAGTCCTGCACACCGGGCTTGGAAGAATTTTAGTCCATTCCTCCCGTACAGACAGCTTCAGCTCTGGGATGTTGGTGGGTTTCCTCACATTAGAACTGCTTGCTTCAGATCCTTCCACAACATTATCGATTGGCTTAAGGTCAGGACTTTGAATTGGCATTTCCAAACATAACTTTTATTCTTCTTAACCATTCTTTGGTAGAAACGCTTGTGTGCTTAGGGTCATTGTCTTACTGCATGGACCCACCTTCTCTTGAGAGTCAGGGTTCATGGACAGAATGTCCTGAACATTTTCCTTTACAGATTCTCTGATATAATCAAGAATTCGAAATCATTGTTTCGCATCAATGATGTAAGCCGTCCTGGGCCCAGAGGTATGGCAGCAAAACAGGCCCAAACCATGATACTACCACCACCATTTTTCATAGATGGGATAAGTTTCTTATGCTGGAATGCAGTGTTTTCCTTCTCCAACATAACGCTTTTCCTTTTAACCAAAAAGTGCTATTTGGCTCATCTTTCCACAAAATATTAGCTTTCCAATAGACTTTTGGCTTGTCCACGTGATCTTTAGCAAAATGCAGACGAAGCAAGCAATGTTCTTTTTGGAGAGCAGTGGCTTTCTCCTTGCAAGCCTGCCATGCACACCATTTTTGTTCAATGTTTCTTCTGATGGTGGACTCATGAACATTACCATTAGCCAATTTGAGAGAGGCCTTCAGTTGCTTAGAAGTTACCTGGAGTCCTTTATTGACCTCGCAAACTATTTACACGTCTTGCTCTTGGAGTGATCTTTATTGGTCGACCACTCTGCAGAGGGTAACAATGGGGTCTTGAATTTTCTCATTTGTATGGTACAATCTGTCTGTCTGTGGATTGGTGGAGTCCAAACTCTTTAGAGATGGTTTTGTAACCTTTTCCAGCAATGATGAGCATCAACAAATTTTTTTTCTAGGTACCTAAAGAAAAAGATCTCCTTTTTTCATGCATGATACACTTCCAACAACATGTGTGTGAAGAGCAGACTTTGATAGGAATCCCTGTTCTTTAAATCAAACAGGGTGGCCCACTCACACCTGATTGTCACCCATTGACTGAAAACACCTGACTCTAATTTCACCTTTAAATTAACTGCTTATCCAGTTCACATACTTTTTTTCCACTCACTAATATGTAATGACCAAGTATAATATTTTTGTCTCATTTGTTTAACTGGGTTCTCTTTATCTACTCTTAGGACTTGTGAGAAAATCTGATGATGTTTTAGGTCATATTTATGCAGAAATATAATGGACAGGCAAAGGTGGTAAGTAATGAAGTACAAGTATTTAGGTATCTGTATTTTACTTGACTATTAATTTAAGTTTATACTTTTACTTATTACGATAAATCTATACTTTATACTCAGTAACATTTTCAAAACAGCCTTGTTACTTTAGCTTTTATGAATCTATTTATTTATATGTTTCATGTATCTATGTCTTTTTCTTTTTTATTTAGAAAGTTGTAGTCGGGCACCTAATGAAACACAAATCAGAATCTTACTGGATGTGAAACATGGTGGGGGGGGGGGGGGGGGGGGGGGGGGGGGGGGGGGGGGGGGGGGGGGGATTGAACCTGTGCTCGGCTGCTTTCATGGCTGACGGGCCCCAGCAGTGATCAGGCAGGAAAAGAATCAAAGACAGAGAGATGAAACCATGGAATCCCAAGAAAGTGACAGTGTCGAGTCAGTTTCTAATTCTGACGGTGCATCAGAAATAAAATCTCAACAATGGCCTTACTTGAAGGAATCATTTGATGTAGCTGGGTTGACAAATACATTTTGGCAAATGCAATACATTTTGTGTCTCCCAAAGAAACAAGAACTCATGGCATTTAAGAATTCGCTGTGAAATTTGCAAAAGGACACTGAAGTAAGTGACATTATGTAGTTAGGTATATTTATTACTTGGGTCATTTCTACAATTCGGTGCATTTTGCATCACCAGCAGACAGTGGTATTTATTATGTACAAAATTTGAACATTCTGAATTATAAAGGTTTAAATTCAGCATAATGCATTCTACTCCCAAAAATAATTGTATACACTTTACATCTATTGATCAGAGGTCTTCCAATGTCCATAGGAAGGTGAATCCTATTTCTGTGATTAACATAAGAAGTATATTAAAGACTATATAAAACTATATAATATATAATAATATGTTTTGCATAAGTGTTTTTAAATTAGGTAGTGTAGTTTTTAAAACTAGAACCGCTCTAGAAAATGGTGGGAAACTTGCCATCAGTGATTTGACTAAAATGCACTGGTGGGTTGGGTGGTTGACAGGGTTTCAGAGAGTGATAAGAACTTATTTGGGGTAAATTCATGATCCCTGCTTTTTACTGAATATTGGCGTGGTAATAATGAGTGATTTAGCAATGTTTATTTAAAAATCCCAAGTATTTTATACATTTGCCTAAAGTTCTCATTGCACACTATAGACATGGCTTGATCAAATGAATAACTTTCTGTCCAGTCATTATTAAACTGCAGTCATTGTATTACTTTTCACATAGAAGGTGCACCAGAACAATGTCTGGTTTATCAATAATGCGTGATATAGTGGGAGACAGCAGAATAGTTGGATCAGTTTGAGCAAACTTCTGTAGTTGTATATGCTAATTATACCCTTACAGCAAGTGACTGATAGCACAGTTCTGGGTGGTGACTTCAACAGAATCTCTCTGCCACTACACAGCCAGAACTGCAGGCCATATTTGGCTCACATACCACATGTAATCTACCCTGTACGTAATTTCAGTACCTAAACTGAGCCATATTTGGTCCAGAACGTCTGCTATCTGGAATATAAAGATATATCTAAACAGGAAATGTTTGACTAACACATACCAAGCAAAATAACCAGTCAAAAAATCAATTAAATAAAACAAGATCTGGGTTAGAGGCAACTGAGTAGCCATGAGCTATGGTAATTTTATAACTACAAAAAACAATAGTGAGCAGTTGGGAGGTGTGGAGGGGAAAATGCACTAATGGTGCTGAAGGGATAACAGCTGCATGAATCATTGCATAACCAAATGAAAGAGCAAAGCCTGCCAAAAAATGCCAACAAATGTGAGTCATGCATAAAAGCAGAGAAAACCGATTTACAAAGGGCTGCAGGTCAGAAGAAATAGCTGAGCCAGGAGAGTGCCTAACCTCATCTAATTAGCCTCCACAGCACAACACAGCACTTAAAAGTCATTATTGGTTTGGCAACAGAAGAAAGCAGTGGCCTCTCTTTTGTTGGTCATTTTTGAGGTAGCTATAAACAGTCATCAAATGTAAGAAAAAGTCTTCAAGTCAGGTTTAGTATAAGTATATAGTCTCAGTGAAATGAAGTGGCACCAGTCATTCATCCGTTCATCATTCGACTTAGTAGGTTCTGAGATCTTCTGAAAACCATATCGTTGTATGCATCAAATATTACGTTTAAATCAACAGAACATGTCATTTGAAAAATGTAAAATTGAGAGTGCTCAGGAACACCATAGCTTAAATCATTCTCAAAAGGAAGAAGCTTGGAATCATCAATAGTCTTACATTACATTTATGTCAATTAGGAGATGCTCTTATCCAGAGAAACTTACACCTCATACTGTTTTTTCAATACAAGCAATTGTGGGTTAAGGACTTTGCTCAAGGAGCCAACAGTGGCAGCCTGGCAGAGGTGGGTTTTGAACCCTGGACCATATAGTCCATAGTTCAGTAACTTAACCACTAAGCCACCACAGTCCCTTACACAGTTTTTAGTCTGGCCACTCAGCCAAACTGAGTAATTGGGGTGAAGGGCCTAGGTCAGACAGGTAACCAAGAATCCAGTAGTCATTGTGAATGAGATCCAGAGTGCCTTTATAGAAATGGGAGAAGTTTACAGAAGGGCAACCATCAGTGCAGGACTCCACCAATCTGGCTGTTAAGTATGACCACCACCTCATTAATACCATTCCTACAGAGCAACACGATACTGCAACATCATACTGTAGGAATGCTTTTCTGTGACAGTCACTGAAAGGACTAGTCCGAATTGAAAGAATGCTGGAAGCGGAAACAATATACACCAATCCTAAATAAAATATCTTTTCAAAGTGCCCAAATTCTAAGAAAACACAAGAATGGCTTTGGGAAAAATGTCCTGAAGTGGCCAGAGTCTTGGTCTGAACTCAACAGACCTCCTCCAGAGAGACCTGAAAATTTCTGGGCATTAGTGTTCTCCATGGCTGAGCTTAAATGATTCTGCCAAGAAACTTCCAAAACAATGGTGTGCCAAGTTTGAATGATCAATCGCAATAAGAGTTGAGGCTGTCATTGCTGCCAAATGGTGCTTCATCCAAGTACTAATGTATACTTATGTACATGGAATACTTCTTTTTTTTGTAATACATGTACAACACATTTACACAAAGCTATTTTAGTCTGAAAAATACCCAAATGTAGAAAACATGACAGGGTCTGAAGACCCCTGTATTGAATTCGCATGTTTCTTCTCCGTAAGTCATAATCCTCCGGTGCTGCAACATCGCCCCCTGGTGGAAATGCCATGGACTTGCATCCCGTCCAGGTCACACTTATGCCTGCATCCTGTTGTCCAGGGATAGGCGCCAGAGCAAAAACGTAGTCTTAGCAGGAGAGCCCAAACTTTTTTTTCCCCGATTTGTCGTTAAAACGTATGCATAACATAATAGCCTAGTGCAATCAATTGCTTCCACCCAGTGGAGAAAGTTGGTATGAGTAGTAATAGTTTCTACAGCAGGTGACTTAAATGCACAGCCACCAGTCAGTTGTGTTACGCGATTGTGTATTTAGCATTACCCGGTCACCACCCTGTGACCATGAACTGCATTAAGCATGTATGGATGTGAATGAGTAAATATACACTCAGCGATCACTTTATTAGGTACCCCCTTGTTTCTACACTCATTGTCCAGTTTATCAGTTCCAATTACTATGTAGAAGCACGTTGTAGTTCTACAATCACAGACTAGTCCATCGATTGGTTTCTCTACAAACTTCCTTACACCACAGATCAGGTGTTATTTGGGTGGTGGATCATTCTCAGCACTGCGGTGACACTGACGTCAAAATCGCACCATTTTGCTGGTGCGATTGGATCAGACACAGCAGTGCTGCTGGGGTTTTTAGACACGGCTCACTCACTGTGTACTCCATCTGCACATCTACCATAATGCTCCAGCTTGTAGGTGTAGTCAGAGACAGTAGGTCATCTGTTGCTGCATAGTTTGTTAGTCACCTTCTAATCCTTCATCAGTGCTCACAGGATGCTGGTGGCTTGCTCATGTTTAGCCCAGCAGTGACAGTCGTGTTTAAAAACTCTAGCAGCACTGCTGTGTCTGATCCACTCACACCAGCACGACACACACTAACACACCAACACCACATCAGTGTCACAGTGCAGAATGATCCACCACCCAAACAGTACCTGATCTGTGGTGGTCTGATGGGGTCCTGAACATTAGAGAACAGAGGAAACAGGACTAAAAGTACGCAGAGAAACAGATGGACTACAGCGTGTAATTGTAGAACTGCTCCAATATGGTAAGTAGAACAGATAAAATGAACAATGAGCCTAGAAACAAGGAGGGACCTAATAAAGTGATAACGTTAGCTGACTTTTGTAAATAATGAAAGTGATAATATATAACCAGACTGTTGTATTTACTTCTTTATTACTACTTCATATCAAGGTTTTCACAAGATTTGTGCCTTTTGATAAAACAAAACGTTTCAGTGACACGTAGCTCACAAAATACAGATTTCTTTTGCTCATAATTATACTTTACATAGAAGTCATTTCATAATGAAAAAATAATGGAATTCATTTTGTTACATAAACATGTGAAAAGGTTAACCCCTAGCCTTTCTAAATGCGACATGGAAAGAAATCTATTTACATACAATGTACTCCTGAGTTTCAAATAGTTTGAGCTGTGAAACAAAACGGCAAGAAAACAGAAAGCAGACGCGAATTTCACAGAGCTGTACCTAAAGCTGGCAGTGAATGGGTTCTTTGAAGTACTTCTTTACATATTTAATCAAAAAAAGACATGACACCACATCAAATTGCCAAGTTTTGATGTTAAAGTACAGACCATGTTCAACGTTTAACCCAAACTTGGTCCTAGTATTGATAAAGCCAAGAAAACACTTGCTGATTACACAAATTCAGATTGTAACTCTAGACATCTGTGAAGCCAAAGACACCTTTGAACACAATACGGATGATTTAGTTTTGACCTTATGAAGTGCATCTTGGAATTTCTGTACTGGATGACTTTTTACACCATTATGAGATTGTAAACTTGCTACTACCCTCAACAGGATTTGCTAGCCATGCTTAACATAGAGAAACATCAAGTTCATGCAAGTTGCCACACTGCTGTCCTGTTTGCTGGCTTAGTTGTTGACTTGCTAGTCATTACCTTTAGCAGACCCTCTATATATTGAACCAAAATATACAAACATACGTTCTCTGGATTTGGTGACACTTGGCCAGTGCTTAATTCTTCTATATTGCTCTGGTAACGTACAGACACGTACAAGTTTCCGACACATGCAGAGAAAACATATGTCCATGTGCGCATACACAAACATGCATGCATATGCACGCTCACGAACAGACTGACAATTCTTTATGTGCAACAACAACGTTTGATCCCCAGTGCAGAGAGCAGAGATGAGGCACAGCTGTCACTCAGACAGTGTCGTCGAAAGCTCCCGCCTGTACTTTGACTGGAGGACACAATGTTTTGATGCTTACCATGAATAACAGCACTGAAATTTTCATTTACAAACTATGGAACTCGAAACCAAAACAGTCTTTGTCTGAATTAAGATCTCCCATCACTCATACAGGATGTGTTCATGTAAGCTCCAGAGTGTTTGTTTTTCGTAAGTGGAGGCCAGCATGTTCCGCATATCCAATGATTTGGCTCGTCCGCATGGTTTGTGTTCGTGTGGTTATATTGAATTTCCCGTAACTCGCATACATGCCCTCATCTTCCACTTCTGTAGTTCATCCTCTAGTGAGTGTTAGTATCAGGGGTGGAGGCCGAGACGGGGCTCGGGGGACTGGAGGCTCGTGAGGTGTTGGAGGTTTTCTCCAAGCTGGGACTTGGAGTGGGGCCGTTCTCGGGGGCTTTTGTCAAGATGCGCGTGTTTAATGTGGATACAGATTTGGGCTGAGCCTGCAGGCCCGGGCTGCAGATAAGGTGGTGACGCTCCCAGTCTTTGTGCTGGCAGAAGGAGCCGCAGTAGCGTGCCGCGTTACACCCACTGCACGTCTCGCTCGCCTTCCGGCCACAGTTCCAGCAGCACTGACAGTCAAACAGAGAGCGAGATGTAACTTTACGCCAATCTGTGTGGGTGGGAATGCTAAAGGCTGGCTAATGCTCCCTCCTGAACAGACTAGCAATGCCTTGAGAAAATTGGAAAGGAACAGAAGAGGAGGGGAATTGTGTTTCAACCTGCTGTCTGACAAGATGAGTTCATTTGAGGAGAAACAGACACCATGCTGTGCCACTGTGACTTCGGTTACCGGTAAGGAAGTGGTAGCATTGTACTTTTATATTGAGTAGCTTGTAAGGATTCGGTAATGGATTAACAATGGTAAATGTCACGATTTCATTTAAGTGTACAGACAAAATGTATTGTGGGTTGGGCTGGAAGCGCATCTTCATTTTGATGCAGTTGGGTACAGTCATTATATGTGGACAGAGTTAAATTATTTGGAGGCTTCTTTATTTAAAGAAACCTCAAATACAGATTTAGCCATTTTCAATTGTTAAGAAGTAATAAGACTAATACACACTGCACAGAGTGATGTACACTTACTCTCTTCCTGCCAGCCACTGTTTCCCATACTAAACTAGATATAGATGAAGAAATAATTAACAGATATTATTTCATGTCTGATTTTGATATGTTAATTTCCAGATATGTTAAAGGCCAGTTTTTCCCCTTGATTTGGCTTTGATTTAATTTTAAAATGTAATTCAAATTCACTAGCTTTAGTGTTTAAGATTGCAGCTTTGGACAGCTTTCAGTGATGTTTTATTCTTTTGACACACCACGAATGTTCCGATATTTCAAAACGTCTAACGAAGCATTAACCAGCCACACAATCACTTTGACAGAAGAATAGACAGACATTTACCTCGCTGGAGTCCTCTTGCTCGTTGATGACCTGGATTGCATCTTCCGTGGCTTTCCTCTTGGCCTCGGCCAGGGTTTTTTCCATCTTCGCTCTCTCCGCTGCGATCATTTCAAATGCTTTCTGCTCTGCCTCTGCTACCGCCTTCTGCACTTCATCCATTGCCTGTCGCTTCACCTCGTTCACTGCTTCTTCTACAACAGATTGCAAGATACGCATGTGTGTGAAAAACAGTACATGGTCCCTCCAAGTGTCCCAACGTGAATACGTTAGTAAGTGTATGGGTGTGCCCTATGTTGGATAGTCTAGAATTTTTTCCTGCCTTGTATCCCATGTTATCGGTTAGACCCCGGCTCCCCACATCCCAGACCTGTATTGAGTACTGCATGAAAAAACATACACTCACTGGCCACTTCATTAGGTCCACCTTGCTAATATTGGGTTTGACCCCATTTTGCCTTCAGAACTGCCTTAATTCTTTGTGGCATAGATTCAACAAGGTGCTGGAAGCATTTCTCAGAGCCTTTGGTCCATATTAACATAACATCACACAGCTGTTGCAGATTTGTCAGCTGCACATCCATGAAGTGAATCTCCCGTTCTACCAAATCCCGAAAGGTGCACCAGAGATGTTCACAGCGCAGGAACTGGGATTTATTGTAGTTCTTAGAATGCTGTGTAAAGGGACTTTTTTTTTAGCTCCTACTTCAAGGCAAGGTCTTATCTCAGTGCATGGGAACACGGAGTCACAATATGCGGTGATTACTCCTGACGTACCCATGTTGAGATCAACCGCCATGTTTAAACAGCCTACACAGACAAATGGACAAACAGTGATGTCCAGGCTTTACTGAGCCTATATGCAATGGAGGAGGCACAACGCATTTGGGTAATATAAACAAAATTCACAGCTTGCCTCATCTCAGTGCCACACCTCATTCCTACTGCTGGTGCGAATGCAAACCAAAAAAGCTCTGGGACGAGTTTAGTTCTTTGGGGAACTCCATGAGGATAGGTCCTCCCAAATTAAGATCTAGAACTGTTTGGTCTAGTGGCTAATGTTACTCTATTGGACTGAAGTCTGGTGACCATGGAGGCCATTTGAGGACAGTGAACTCATTGTTCAAGAATCCAGTTTGAAATGATTTGAGCTTTGTGACTTGGCCCGATGAAGATGGTACACTGTGGGCATAAAGGGTTGGACGTGGTCAGCAGCAATTCTCAGGCAGGCCGTGGTGTTTACATGCTCAATTTGTGATAAAGGGCCCAAAGTGTCCCAGGAAAGTATCCCCCTCAATTACATGCAGGATGGATGCTTCCTGTTGCCTGTTCTTAGCTGACAGGAGGG